>JAKFGQ010000579.1:0-19288 GCA_021498475.1 Saguinus midas | reverse complement strand
TCTCCGGAACCTCGTTTTGTTTCAATTGCACACACTCATCAGTCTGATTACCTTTTTTTTCTCTTTTATTATGTGAGGTGGGTTTTCACCGAATGCACAGGCTGACCTCGAACTCGTGACCTCAGGAAACCCGCCCACCTCGGCCTTTCAAAGTGCTTAGATTGCTTCCGTGAGTGGCAGCGCCCAGCAGAGTCTCTCTGATTTGTTTCTTAACAATACATTATAACAGCCCGCCACGGTGGCTCACGGCAGCCTGTCATTCAGTCGCCTCAAAAATCAAGGCGGGCGGATCACGAGAAGTTGCGCTTTCCAGACCCGCCGACCAACATTGTGAAACCCGGTCTTTAAAACAAAAAGACAATTTGGGTTGGGCTCCGTGGTTTAAGCCTGTAGTCCCAGCACAAAAAATGCTGAGGCAGGCGGATCGTGAGGTCAGAGGTTCGAGACTGGCCTGAAAGGACACAGCATAGCCCGCTCCTATAAAAAAAAAAAAAAAAAAAAACAGAAAACATAAAAAGCTGAGCTGAGCTTGGCATGTGCTCGCTTTGGCAGCACCTACACTAAAATTGGGACGCTACACAGAAGGCTGGCGTGGTCGTAGCGTAAAAATGACACCACAGGTGTGCAGCTTTTGTATTTTATTTCTTCGTTTTGACTGCTTTGTGCAAATCAAATCAAGATAGATTAAAGGTACAGAAAAATAAAAATAGAAAGGTAGTTGGACCTGGTGGTGTGGACACCTGTAACCCCTGGTACTTGAACGGTATTGGGATGAATCACTTGAACTTAAAAGGCAGGTGTTGCAATACGCAAAGATCGCACTGTTGCACTCCAGCCTTGGTGACAAGAGGAAACTGTACGTAATAAAAAAGGCGGTTCTGGGGTGGAGTCTCCGGAACCTCGTTTTGTTTCAATTGCACACACTCATCAGTCTGATTACCTTTTTTTTCTCTTTTATTATGTGAGGTGGGTTTTCACCGAATGCACAGGCTGACCTCAACTCGTGACCTCAGAAACCCACCCACCTCGGCCTTTCAAAGTGTTAAGATTGCTTTCGAGAGTGGCAGCGCTGGCAGAATCTCCCTGATTTGTTTCTTAACAATAGGTTGTAACAGCCCGCCACGGTGGCTCATGGCAGCCTGTCATTGAGTCTCCTGAAAAATCAAGGCGGGCGGATCACGAGAAGTTGCGCTTTCCAGACCCGCCCGACCAACATGGTGAAACCCTGTCTTTAAAACAAAAAGACAATTTGGGTTGGACTCTGGCTCAAGCCTGTAGTCCCAGCAGAAAAGAATGCCCAGGCAGGCGGATTGTGATGTCACAGATTTCAGACTGGCCTCGAAACACACAGCATAGCCCGCTCCCTATATAATACAAAAAAAAAAAGAAAAAAAACATAAAAAAGCTGAGATGAGCTTGGCATGTGCTCGCCTCAGCAGCACCTACACAAAAGTGGGATGCTACAAAGAAGGCCGGCATGGTCGTAGGGTGAAAATGACACCACAGGAGTGCAGCTTTTTGTATTTTATTTCTACGTATTGACTGCTTTGTGGAAATCAAATAAAGATAGATTGGATGTACAGAAAAATCAAAATAGAAAGTTAGTTAGACCTGGTGGTGTGGACACCTGCAACCCCAGCTACTTAAACGGCATTGGGATGACAATCACTTGAACTTAAAAGGCAGGTGTTGCAATAAGCAAAAATCACACTGATTTACTCCAGCTTTGGTGACAAGAGGGAAACTGTACATAATAAAAAGAAGCGGTTGTGGGGGTTGAGTCTTTGAACACCTTGTTTTGTTTCAATTGCACACACTCATCAGTCTGATTACTTTCTTTTTTCTCTTTTATTATGTGAGGTGGGTTTTCACCGAATGCACAGGCTGACCTCAACTCGTGACCTCAGGAAACCCGCCCACCTCGGCCTTTCAAAGTGCTTAGATTGCTTGCGTGAGTGGCAGCGCCCAGCAGAGTCTCTCTGATTTCTTTTTAACAATACATTATAACAGCCCGGCACGGTGGCTCACGGCAGCCTGTCATTCAGTCGCCTCAAAAATCAAGGCGGGCAGATCACGAGAAGTTGTGCTTTCAAGACCCGCCCGACCAACATGGTGAAACCCTGTCTTTAAAACAAAAAGACAATTTGGGTTGGGCTCCGTGGCTCAAGCCTGTAGTCCCAGCACAAAGAATGCCGAGGCAGGCGGATCCTGAGGTCACAGGTTCGAGACTGGTCTCGAAGGACACAGAGTAGTCCGCTCCTTATAAAAAAAAAAAAAAAAAAAAAAAACAGAAAACATAAGAAAGCTGAGCTGGGCTTGGCATGTGCTCACCTCGGTGGCACCTACACTAAAATTGGGATGCTACAAATAAGGCTGCCGCTGTCATAGTGTAAAAATGACACATACAGGTGTTCAGCTTTTTTATTTTATTTCTTCGTTCTGACTGCTTTGTGGAAATAAAATAAAGATAGATTGGAGGTACAGAAAAATAAAATAGAAAGTTAGCTGGACCTGGAGGTGTGGACACCTGCAACCCCAGCTACTTGAATGGCATTGGGATGACAATCACTTGAACTTAAAATGCAGGTGCTGCAATAAGCAAAGATTGCACTGTTGCACTCCAGCCTTGGTGACAAGAGGGAAACTGTACGTAATAAAAAAGGCGGTTCTGTGGGTGGAGTCTCCGGGAACCTCGTTTTGTTTCAATTACACACTCATCAGTCTGATTACCTTTTTTTTTTCTCTTTTATTATGTGAGGTGGGTTTTCACCGGAATGCACAGGCTGACCTCGAACTCGTGACCTCAGGAAACCCGCCCACCTCGGCCTTTCAAAGTGCTTAGATTGCTTGCATGAGTGGCAGCGCCCAGCAGAGTCTCTCTGATTTCTTATTTAACAATACATTATAACAGCCCTGCATGGTGGCTCACGGCAGCCTATCATTCAGTCGCCTCAAAAATCAAGGCGGGCAGATCACGAAGTTGCGCTTTGAGACCCGCCGACCAACATGGTGAAACCTGTCTTTAAAACAAAAGACAATTTGGGTTGGGCTCTGGCTCAAGCCTTTAGTCCCAGCACAAAGAATGCCTTGGCAGGCGGATCGTGAGGTCACAGTTTCGAGACTGGCCTCGCAGGACAGAGGGTAGCCCGCTCCCTATAAAAAAAAAAAAAAAAAAACAAAAAAAGCTGAGCTGGGCTTGGCATGTGCTCGCTTCGCAGCACCTACACAAAAGTGGGATGCTACACAGAAGGCCGGCATGGTCATAGCGTAAAAATGACACCACAGGTGTGCAGCTTTTGTATTTTATTTCTTCGTTCTGACTGCTTTGCGGAAATCAAATAAAGATAGATTAGAGGTACAGAAAATAAAAATAGAAAGTTAGCTGGACCTGGTGGTGTGGACACCTGCAACCCCAGCTACTTGAAGGCATTGGGATGACAATCACTTGAACTTAAAAGGCAGGTGTTGCAATAAGCAAAGATCGCACTGTTGCACTCCAGCCTTGGTGACAAGAGGAAACTGTACGTAATAAAGAAAGGCTGTTCTGGGGTGGAGTCTCCGGCACCTCGTTTTGTTTCAATTGCACACACTCATCAGTCTGATTACCTTCTTTTTTTTCTTTTTATTATGTGAGGTGGGTTTTCACCGGAATGCACAGGCTGACCTCGAACTCGTGACCTCAGAAACCCACCCACCTCGGCCTTTCAAAGTGCTTAGATTGCTTCCGTGAGTGGCAGCGCCTGGCAGAGTCTCTGATTTTTTTTAACAATACATTATAACAGCCCGCCACGGTGGCTCAGGCAGCCTGTCATTCAGTCGCCTCAAAAATCAAGGCGGGCGGATCACGAGAAGTTGCGCTTTCAGACCCGCCCGACCAACATGGTGAAACCCTGTCTTTAAAACAAAAGACAATTTGGGTTGGGCTCTGGCTCAAGCCTGTAGTCCCAGCACAAAGAATGCCGAGGCAGGCGGATCCTGAGGTCACAGGTTCGAGACTGGCCTCAAGGACACAGCGTAGCCCGCTCCTATAAAAACAAAAAAACAGAAAACATAAAAAGCTGAGCTGAGCTTGGCATGTGCTCGCTTCGCAGCACCTACACTAAAATTGGAACTCTAAACAGAAGGCCGGCATGGTCATAGCGTAAAAATGACACCACAGGTGTGCAGCTTTTGTATTTTATTTCTTTGTTCTGACTGCTTTGTGGAAATCAAATAAAGATAGATTGAGGTACAGAAAAATAAAAATAGAAAGTTAGCTGGACCTGGTGGTGTGGACACCTGCAACCCCAGCTACTTGAAGGCATTGGATGACAATCACTTGAACTTAAAAGGCAGGTGTTGCAATAAGCAAAGATCGCACTGTTGCACTCCAGCCTTGGTGACAAGAGGAAACTGTACGTAATAAAGAAAGGCGGTTCTGGGGTGGAGTCTCCGGGAACCTCGTTTTGTTTCAATTGCACACACTCATCAGTCTGATTACCTTTCTTTTTTTTTCTTTATTATGTGAGGTGGGTTTTCACCAAAATGAACAGGCTGACCTCGAACTCGTGACCTCGGGATACCCGCCAACCTCGGCCTTTCAAAGTACTTAGATTGCTTGTGTGAGTGGAAGCGCCCAGCAGAGTCTCTTTAATTTCTTTTTTGAAAATACATTGTAACAGCCAGGCATGGTGGCTCAAGGCAGCCTGTCATTCAGTCCCCTCAAAAATCAATGTGGGTGGATCATGAGAAGTTGCGCTTTCAAGACCCACCCGTCCAACATGGTGAAACCTCGTCTTTAAAACAAAAAGACAATTTAGGTTGGGCTCTGTGGCTCAAGCCTGTAGTCCCAGCACAAAGAATCCCAAGGCAGGCGGATTCTGAGGTCACAGGTTCGAGACTGGCCTCGAGAAACACAGCGTAGCCCACTCCCTATAATAAACAAAAAAACAGATAAACATAAAATAGCTGAGCTGGGCTTGGCATAGGCTCGCTTTGGCGGCACCTACACTAAAATTGGAACTCTAAACAGAAGGCCGGCATGGTCGTAGCGTAAAAATGACACCACAGGTGTGCAGCTTTTGTATTTTATTTCTTCGTTCTGACTGCTTTGTGGAAATCAAATAAAGATAGATTGGAGGTACAGAAAAATAAAATAGAAAGTTAGCTGGACCTGGTGGTGTGGACACCTGCAACCCCAGCTACTTGAAGGCATTGGGATGAATCACTTGAACTTAAAAGGCAGGTGTTGCAATAAGCAAAGATCGCACTGTTGCACTCCAGCCTTGGTGACAAGAGGAAACTGTACGTAATAAAAAAGGCGGTTCTGGGGTGGAGTCTCCGGAACCTCGTTTTGTTTCAATTGCACACACTCATCAGTCTGATTACCTTTCTTTTTTTTCTTTTATTACGTGAGGTGGGTTTTCACCAGAATGCACAGGCTTACTTCGAACTCGTGACCTCAGGGAACCCTCCCACCTCGGCCTTTCAAAGTGCTTAGATTGCTTGCGTGAGTGGCAGCGCCCGGCAGAGTCTCTCTGATTTGTTTTTAACAATACATTATAACAGCCCGCACGGTGGCTCACGGCAGCCTGTCATTCAGTCGCCTCAAAAATCAAGGCGGGCGGATCACGAGAAGTTGCGCTTTCCAGACCCGCCCGACCAAAATGGTGAAACCGTCTTTAAAACAAAAGACAATTTGGGTTGGGCTCCGTGGCTCAAGCCTGTAGTCCCACCACAAAGAATGCCGAGGCAGGCAGATCCTGAGGTCACAGGTTCGAGACTGGCCTCGAAGGACACAGCGTAGCCCGCTCCTATAAAAAAAAAAAAAAAAAAAAAAAAAAAAACAGAAAAACATAAAAAGCTGAGCTGGGCTTGGCATGTGCTCGCTTCGCAGCACCTACACTAAAATTGGAACTCTAAACAGAAGGCCGGCATGGTCGTAGCGTAAAAATGACACCACAGGTGTGCAGCTTTTTATTTTATTTCTTCGTTCTGACTGCTTTGTGGAAATCAAATAAAGATAGATTGAGGTACAGAAAAATAAAAATAGAAAGTTAGCTGGACCTGGTGGTGTGGACACCTGCAACCCCAGCTACTTGAAGGCATTGGATGACAATCACTTGAACTTAAAAGGCAGGTGTTGCAATAAGCAAAGATCGCACTGTTGCACTCCAGCCTTGGTGACAAGAGGAAACTGTACGTAATAAAGAAAGGCGGTTCTGGGGTGGAGTCTCCGGAACCTCGTTTTGTTTCAATTGCACACACTCATCAGTCTGATTACCTTCTTTTTTTTCTCTTTTATTATGTGAGGTGGGTTTTCACCGAATGCACAGGCTGACCTCGAACTCGTGACCTCAGAAACCCGCCCACCTCGGCCTTTCAAAGTGCTTAGATTGCTTCCGTGAGTGGCAGCGCCCGGCAGAGTCTCTGATTTTTTTTAACAATACATTATAACAGCCCGCACGGTGGCTCACGGCAGCCTGTCATTCAGTCGCCTCAAAAATCAAGGCGGCGGATCACGAGAAGTTGCGCTTTCCAGACCCGCCCGACCAACATGGTGAAACCATCTTTAAAACAAAAGACAATTTGGGTTGGGCTCCGTGGCTCAAGCCTGTAGTCCCAGCACAAAGAATGCCGAGGCAGGCGGATCCTGAGGTCACAGGTTCGAGACTGGCCTCGAAGGACACAGCGTAGCCCGCTCCTATAAAAAAAAAAAAAAAAAACAGAAAAACATAAAAAGCTGAGCTGGGCTTGGCATGTGCTCGCTTCGCAGCACCTACACTAAAATTGGAACTCTAAACAGAAGGCCGGCATGGTCGTAGCGTAAAATGACACCACAGGTGTGCAGCTTTTGTATTTTATTTTTTTGTGACTGCTTTGTGGAAATCAAATAAAGATAGATTGGAGGTACAGAAAATAAAAATAGAAAGTTAGCTGGACCTGGTGGTGTGGACACCTGCAACCCCAGCTACTTGAATGGCATTGGGATGACAATCACTTGAACTTAAAAGGCAGGTGTTGCAATAAGCAAAGATCACTGTTGCACTCCAGCCTTGGTGACAAGAGGAAACTGTACGTAATAAAGAAAGGCGGTTCTGGGGTGGAGTCTCCGGCACCTCGTTTTGTTTCAATTGCACACTCATCAGTCTGATTACCTTCTTTTTTTTCTTTATTATGTGAGGTGGGTTTTCACCAGAATGCACAGGCTGACCTCGAACTCGTGACCTCAGAAACCCGCCCACCTCGGCCTTTCAAAGTGCTTAGATTGCTTGTGAGTGGCAGCCCGCAGAGTCTCTCTGATTTGTTTTTAACAATACATTATAACAGCCCGCACGGTGGCTCACGGCAGCCTGTCATTCAGTCGCCTCAAAAATCAAGGCGGCGGATCACGAAGTTGCGCTTTCAGACCCGCCCGACCAACATGGTGAAACCCCATCTTTAAAACAAAAGACAATTTGGGTTGGGCTCCGTGGCTCAAGCCTGTAGTCCCAGCACAAAGAATGCCGAGGCAGGCGGATCCTGAGGTCACAGGTTCGAGACTGGCCTCGAAGACACAGCGTAGCCAGCTCCTATAAAAAAAAAAAAACAGAAAAACATAAAAAGCTGAGCTGGCTTGGCATGTGCTCGCTTCGCAGCACCTACACTAAAATTGGGATGCTACACAGAAGGCCGGCATGGTCGTAGCGTAAAATGACACCACAGGTGTGCAGCTTTTGTATTTTATTTCTACGTATTGACTGCTTTGTGGAAATCAAATAAAGATAGATTGAGGTACAGAAAATAAAAATAGAAAGTTAGTTGGACCTGGTGGTGTGGACACCTGCAACCCCAGCTACTTGAACGGCATTGGGATGACAATCACTTGAACTTAAAAGGCAGGTGTTGCAATAAGCAAAGATCGCACTGTTGCACTCCAGCCTTGGTGACAAGAGGAAACTGCACGTAATAAAGAAAGGCGGTTCTGGGGTGGAGTCTCCGGAACCTCGTTTTGTTTCAATTGCACACTCATCAGTCTGATTACCTTCTTTTTTTTTCTCTTTTATTATGTGAGGTGGGTTTTCACCAGAATGCACAGGCTGACCTCGAACTCGTGACCTCAGAAACCCGCCCACCTCGGCCTTTCAAAGTGCTTAGATTGCTTGTGAGTGGCAGCGCCCGCAGAGTCTCTGATTTGTTTTTTAACAATACATTATAACAGCCCGGCACGGTGGCTCACGGCAGCCTGTCATTCAGTCGCCTCAAAATCAAGGCGGGCGGATCACGAGAAGTTGCGCTTTCAGACCCGCCCGACCAACATGGTGAAACCCCATCTTTAAAACAAAAGACAATTTGGGTTGGGCTCTGGCTCAAGCCTGTAGTCCCAGCACAAAGAATGCCGAGGCAGGCAGATCGTGAGGTCACAGGTTCGAGACTGGCCTCGAAGGACACAGCGTAGCCAGCTCCTATAAAAAAAAAAAAAAAAAAAAAAACAGAAAAACATAAAAAGCTGAGCTGGGCTTGGCATGTGCTCGCTTCGCAGCACCTACACTAAAATTGGGATGCCACAATGAAGGCAGGTGGCTCCGAAGGTTCACTCAAAGCCACCTTTAGAATCTAGAGCAGATGTTCGTGGAGCAACAAGAGAACCGTATCGAAAACTAAAATGTCACAGAATTTTTTGAGTGGACACTTTCGGTACGGAGTGATGTACTTCTAAGAATATGGTGTGGAAGACAAATAGCAGAATCTTTATTTGGAATGGAGAATAGCTCAAGTCAGAAGAGTTTGGAAAGTTGAAATAAAAAGAGGCGGAAGTATACTTAAGCAGACCGATTTTCGCAAGTATTCAGAAAACTGTCCATATGGACACATCGGCTATCGAGGGAGTTTTGCGCAGTGAGGGCCCAACCTAAGGTAAAATGCGCTGGAGTGATTACAAACCTTCTTGAGAACCTTAAGTATTTGCATCCTTTTAAAAGAGGCGTTAGACACGTTAGGGCGGTTCAGACGACAATCTTCATAGTAAAGACAGGCAGATGGGCGTTCCATGACATACTGTGAGTCCCGTCAGAACTACAATAGGTGTGAAGACTTTACGGACCCACACACCACTGAGACCCAGGAAGTGGAATAACCGCCCGTTAACTTGACGATATCAATGCTATCCCCATCAAACTACCATTGAATTTCTTCACATAAGCAAAAACAGCGGAGGCATCACGCTACCAGACTTCAAACTACTACAAGGCTATAATCAAAACAGCATGGTACTGGTACCAAAACAGAGATATAGACCAATGGAAAGATAGGTGGTGAGCAACACACCCTGAGAAAGATTCTCATTTAATAAATGGTATGTGCAGAAAGCAGAAACTGGACCCTTCCTGACACCTTACACTAAAATTAACTCCAGATGGATGACACCATAAAACTCTAGAAGAAAATCTAGCAAACCATTCAGGACATAGGCAAGGACTTCATGAACAAAACACCAAAAGCATTGGCAACAAAATCAAAATAGACAAATGGGACCTAATCAAACTAGAGTGAATCGGCAACCATCAGAATGGGAAAAATCTTTGCAGTTTACACATCTGACAAAGGGTTGATATCCAGAATTTACAAAGAACTCAAACAGATTCCTGAGACAGAGGATGTCAATAAGAAAAACACTTACACTGTTGGTGGAGGAAAAGTTCAACCATTGTGGAAGACAGTGGCGATTCCTCAGAAAATAGATTCCATTTGACCACAGCAATCCCATTACTGGCATTGTCCTTGGACTATATATCGTTCTACTATAAGGACATGCACACGAATGTTCATTGCAGCACTGTTTACAATAGCAAAGACCTGAACCAACCATGGAATATTATGCAGCAATCAAAATGATGAGTTTGTGTCCTTTGTAATGACATGGATGAATATGGAGAACATCATTCTCAGCAAACTGACACAAAACTATCTTGCTCTCTGCACATGTACCTCAAACCTATAGCAAAAAAATTTAAAAAATAATAATAAAAATAAATAAATATAAAATAAATAATAAACCCTCTAAAACAAAAGAAATTTGGGTTGGGCACCACAGCTCAAGCCTGTAATCTCAGCACAAAAATTTACCGAGGCAGGTGGATTCATGAGTTTGCAGGTTCGAGACTGGCCTCGAACACACAGTGTAGCCCGCTTTTATAAAAAATTAAGATTAAAACAGAAAACATAAAGAAGCTGAGCTGAGCTTGGCAAGTGCTCGCTTCAGCACCTACACTATAATTAGAACTCTAAAGACAAGGCCGGCATGGTCGTAGCTTAAAATGAGATGCAGCAGGTGTATTTTAGTTTTTTATGACTGCTTTGTGGAAATCAAATAAAGATAGACTGAGGTACAGAAAATAAAATTAGAAAGTTATCTGGACCTGGTGGTGAGGACACCTGCAACCCCAGCTACTTGAACGGCATTGGGATGACAATCACTTGAACTTAAAAGGCAGGTGTTGTAATAAGCATCGATCGACGGTTGTTCTCCAGCCTTGGTGACAAGAGAAACTGTACGTAATAAAGAAAGGTGGTTCTTCAGGTGGAGGATCCGGAACCTCGTTTTGTTTCAATTGCACACACTCATCAGTCTGATTACCTTCCTTTCTTTATCGCTTTATTACCTGAGATGGGTTTTTACCAGAATGAACAGGCTGACCTCGAACACGTGACTTCAGGAGACCCGCCCACCTCGGCCTTTCAAAGTGCTCAGATTGCTTCCGTGAGTGGCAGCGCCGGCAGAGTCTCTAATTTGTTTTTAACAATATGTTATAACAACCGCCACGGTGGCTCACGGCAGCCTGTCATTCAGTCGCCTGAAAAATCAAGGCGGGCGGATCACGAGAATTTGCACTTTCTAGACATGCCGACCAACATGGTGAAACCCGTCTTTAAAACGAAAGAAAATTTGGGTTGGGCTCCTGGGCTCAAGCCTGTAGTCTGAGCACAAAGATGCAGAGGCAGGCAGATCCTGAGGTCACGGGTTCGAGACTGGCCTCGAAGGACACAGTGTAGCCCGCCCCCTATATAAAACAAAAATAAAATAAATAAACAGTACAAAAAATCTGAGCTGGCTTGGCATGTGCTCGCTCGCAGCACCTACACTAAAATTGGAATGCCACAATGAAGGCAGGCTGTTTGGAGAAAGATCTGTTAGAAAGCTGGCTGACAAGAGGACACATGGAAAGAATATATTGAGGAAGATACAAGGATCTTATCTCACTCTACATAGGTTCTGGCCTGTGGTTACACCCACCTGCAAGGACCAGCTGAACCAGTCACGATCTGATCAGCTCAGTGACTTGCTTCTTAAGACTTGGGCTGTGACCAATCACCAGTGAAAGTGTATTATAAAAGCTCTAATGGCTTGGCGTGGCCATCTTTCTGCTTTTGCACTTGCTCTCAGGCTCTTTTCTCAATAGAGCCTGAACTTACGCCCATCCTGCAATCCGATTTCTTCAGCGAGCTCTCCGTGAGGGTTGGTCAGAGAACATTGAAACCAGCGACACTGGCCAGGCCGCGGTCGACCTGCCCAACACAGGCGATTAACTGATTAAGGTAAGCCCAAGCTTTACCTTCACAGGCATGGGTGCAGTGGCTCTGGCGTCACACCTGACTCAAGAGCCGAGGTAGTCCTCCTTTCTGGCTCCAGGACAAAGACAGACACGTCACCACCTCCTAACCTGTTTAATTTGCAATAAAGACGCTTTTGCATCAAGCAGAGGGTCTGTATTACAAGATGGGAAGTGGAGTCCAAACCAACATGCTTACTGTGAAATTAGATTAGAATACAAATCAGAAAGAAAAAAAGTCTTTCTGGACCTGGTGGTGAGGACACATGCAACCCCAGGTACTTGAACGGCATTGGGATGACAATACCTTGAACTTAAAAGGCAGGTGTTGTAATAAGCATCGATTGCACTGTTGCACTCCAGCTTGGTGACAAGAGGGAAACTGTATAATAAAGAAAGGCGGTTCTGGTGGGAGGATCCGGGAACCTCGTTTTGTTTCAATTGCACACACTCATCAGTCTGATTACCTTCTTTTTTTTTTTTTCTTTTTATTCCTGAGATGGGTTTTTCACCAGAATGAACAGGCTGACCTCGAACATGACCTCAGGAAACCCACCTCGGCCTTTAAAGTGCTTAGATTGCTTCCGTGAGTGGCAGCGCCTGGCAGAGTCTCTCAATTTGTTTTTAACAATACATTATAACAGCCACACGGTGGCTCATGGCAGCCTGTCATTCAGTCGCCTCAAAAATCAAGATGGCGGATCACGAGAATTTGCACTTTCTAGACCCGCCAACATGGTGAAACCCCATCTTTAAAACAAAAGAAAATTTGGGTTGGGCTCCGCTCAAGCCTGTAGTCCAGCACAAAGAATGCAGAGGCAGAGATCCTGAGGTCACGGGTTCGAGACTGGCCTCAAGGACACAGTGTAGACCTCTCTAAATAAAAAATAAATAAACAAATAAACAGAAAAACATAAAAAAAAATCTGAGCTGGTCTTGGCATGTGCTCGCTTCGCAGCACCTACACTAAAATTGAATGCCACAATGAAGGCAGGCTGTTTGAGAAAGATCTGTGTAAAATGACACACACCTGGTGCATGTATTTTATCTAACTGCTTATTGAGGAAGTCATACAAGGAGGGCCTCACAATACATAGAAAGTTCTGGACCTTGGTTACACCAACCCAGCTACTTGACGGCATTGAACCAATCACCATCTGCCCCATCAGCTTAGTGAATTCCTGCAGCACACCCCAAGCCCTCCCATTCCCACCCCATAAAGCTCTAACCTCTAGGCTCGGCATGGCCATCTTTCTGCTTTTTGCACTTGCCACGGAGGCTCTTCTTCTCAATAAAGCCTGAACTTAAGGACTTTCTTCCAGACTCCTCGCCCAGAGCTGAGGTAGTCCTCCTTTCTGGCTCCAGGAGCCTTCCAAAGGGTAGCTGCCAGATGGGAGACGCCTCTGACCACCTCCCCCAACTGCTCCCGGAATTTGCAATGAAGGGGACGCTTTGCATCTACCCGACCACGCTGGAGGGTCTGTAGCTACAACTGCCATGGGAATTTGAGTCCAAAATTCCAACCAACACCCCTTGGGTTCTTACTGTGAAATTTTGCAAGATTAGAATATTCTTAAACCCTCAGAAAGAAAAACTTGTCTTTCCCCGACTGGTACTTTCGATTTCAATACCCTCCAAAACCTCGACAATTTCTGTCGCCGCACAGGCAAGGAATGAAATTCCTTATGTTCAGGCTTTTAGGACCTCCATTCACCCTGATCTTTGTTCTACCTGCTCCACCCACCACTTCCTCAGAGGCCGCACTTCCTCTTACCTCGCCCAGTACAGCCCACACCCGCCTCACCAACCAACTATCCTCAGCCCTCTCCGAGAAGCAGGCACTGAAGGCTTAGTCAGAGTCCATGTTGCTTTCACCCAAGACCTGTCCCAAATTGAGAAACGTTTAGGATCACCCATATTAAAGAATTCCAATACCTCACTCAGGCATACAGCCTTACTTGGCATGATATTCGAGTTATCTGCACTTCCACCCTCACTGCGATCCTTGCTGCAGCCAGACACCAGGCAGATAAAGATCATGCTATAGATAACGTAATTCCCAATGAGGATCCTAATGGGATTAACATACCCACAGAGACCGATGGTCTGATACCTCCTCAAAGGCATGGATGTAGTGTCTAACAAAGTAGTAAACTATGACAAGCTAAGAGAAATCACCCAATTACCCAAAAGAATAGTCCACACGCGCCTTGACCAGCCTCACAAAAACAGAGCCACTCAGCATCACACTTCATCTCAATCAGCCCCTGACATCTTTAAAGTCTATAATGCCAGGAAGATGCAGCTGAGGCAGCCCGCCAAGCTATGAAACAAAAGGTCACTCTACAGACCCAAGCTCTGTAGCCGCCCTTAGGCCAGCAGGAACCAGAAAAAAAACAGAATAAACACACCCCTCCTGGGGCGTGTTTTTAAATGTAGAAAGAAGGGCACTGGTCAAAAGCCTGCCCCCAGCCATGGCCTCCTACCAAGCCCCTGCCCTATTTGTCAGCTCATGGGACACTGGAGGTTTTGAGCCTCAGTTTCAAGCAAGGCACGTTTCTGAAAACCAGACCCCTGCCCATACCAGGTCAGAAGTCAGGTGCTCAGGAAAACCCATTCCCAGGTAGCGGGTAAGAGGTCTCATTTTTAGACATGGGGCTACCACTGCTGTACTTCCTCATATTCAGTCAAACCACTCCTTCCCAAGTCTCTGTTCTCCTCCACCCTTACCAAACTCCACCCTTAACCTGCCTGTTTGGCCTTTTTTATTTTCTAGTCATCCCCACCTGAGCCCTCAATACTGAGCCCTCAAAAGGCCCTATCTGAACTACTCGAAATCCACCCCAAGTCTAGGATAAACATAACCTCCTCATCCTTCCAGAGCAACAACACCAAATAATCCAAGACATACACAATTTCTCCACATCGAGCCCAAAGCCTTATTCCAGTTCCTCAGTCCACTGTTTCACCCACAATCCACAAAGTCCATGCCAATTGCCTAATCTGTGCCAAAGCTAATCCTACAGACTGGCAATTTTCACCCACATGCCAAAGCATAAACAATACCGATATCTATTAACTATTGTTGACACTTTTTCTGAGCTACCCCAGCCTCTGAGTCTGCAGGGATGGTAGCCACTCATCTCATTCAAGACATCATACCACGCTTTAGACTCCCAGCCACCATACACAGACAACAGCCCAGCCATCTCCAAAGTTACTAATGCTGTGCCTACCATCCTCAGTCCTCTGGTAAAGTAGAACGGGCCAATAGCCTCATCAAAGAACATCTAACCAGACTTTTTGGATCCTCTTCTATAGGGCTGAGCTAAGTCTATGCGACTGTAGCCGGCTCAAGGTTACATTCACAGAAAGCGCGAAACAGCAAAAAAAAATAAGGGTGCCAAAAATACCGATTCATCTTTAATACTAGTCCAGTTTTGCTAGTAACTTCTTTTAAGGGCATGACGATGTATACACCGCTAGTGCCACTTTCGGCAAGTACAAAGAACTAAAGTTAACGGAAAGACCACCCGCATAGTTGTGAAACGGAAAAAAGTCTGTTGGTGGCTGTGGTCAGTAGGGAAGCTAAAAGCCAATGCGACCTTGTCTAGAATCTGCACAAAAATTTTCCAAAAAAGCTGTGAGACGTTCGGTGATATGAACCCTGTCGTCGTTTCGCAGGACGGGCAGCTTCAAAACGACTAGAAACATACATGTGAGAAGCCAGTAAACATATGTCCCTCTCCTCCGGAAAACCTCGTCTGAGTCCGTGAATGCAAATCGGAGTCAAACAAATGGGTCCAAAAATGTATTGCTCGTTCGGTAAGATGATTGACGGACCCGGAAGTTCCCTAAATAATCGCATATGCCCAGGTAGCGACACAGCGTGGGCCTGACCAGTCATTTCTTGGGGAAACCTCCATTCCCCGAAGGTAAAAAAGGCAAACACAGCTAAGGTACTCCGTTGACCCTTAATAACTAAATCCATCCATGGTGGAGGCATAAATCGGAGGAAGTCGGCATAGGCGGAAAGATTTCAAATAATGCAAAAAATGCTGCAGAGAAGGTTGGCTGCATAGTGCTAAAATGAGAAGCATCAACTTATATCAACGGATCGAAAGGTTCAAATGCCACCTGCCTGTGTCTCAGCCGCAGCACCTAAAGCATTGGGAGTCCAAACACACTCTAAATCCACAAGGCCGGGCGTGGTTCCAGGGGTGCTAATCAGCTCCATCTCATAAACACTAGTAAAAAATGAAAAGGCTATTGCTTTTTCAGGGACCAGATGCTATTGAAGTGCCAAAATCCCTTTTCAGATATCAAAAAGGACAGAGCTCAGAAAGAAAAAAGGCTATGGACGTTTCTTATTTTTCTTTTATGTGTTTCTCTTACTAGGTGGTCTTAAAATTGAATACAATGATAAAGACATTAGACTGGTACGATTTCAATACAAAACAATGTAGACAGGCAAAAATGAACCTTATGTTCAGGCTTTTTGGATGTATACTGATCTTTGTCATGTACAAAATCTCAGTACAGAAATCTTTTTTACATTTTATTTCATGAGGACCTGAAATATAAATTGAAAGTCACTGTCAGATTCTTATGGCCTTTCAGAGGTGATTTCTTAACAGTAGCAGAAGTAAAAACTATAGTAAATCAGGCACTGCACCAGAGTCCATGTTGTTTTTCACTCCAAGACCTGTAAATTGAGAAACGTTTAAGACCTTCTCAGAACCCACTATTGTTCAAACCTCACAGAACAGCCTCACTTGGCATGATTCAGAGTTATCTGCTTAACTGCAGAAGAGGCAGATCCTCACTGCAGCCAGACACCAGGCAGATAAAGATCAGATAAAACAGCTGGGCCTGAGTAATTCCTGAGATCCCAGATTATCAGAAGCCCAACATCACAGAGACCGCATGGTCTGATACCTCCTCAAAGGCATGGATGTACAAAAAACAAAAATTGACAAACTAAGAAATCATTACCAGAAAAATGCTCTTTCAACTCTTAAGAAGGCTGTCCATGGTGAAGCCTCAAAAAGAGAGAGCATCACACTTCATCTAATCAGTGACATAAAAAATAAAAAGCAGAAGACTGAAAAAATAAAAATAAAGATAATGCAAAGATGCAGCTGAGGCAGAAGCACTGAAACAAAGGCATACAGAAATTGTAGCTTCAGCAGGAACAGAAAAAAAAATGAAAAAATAGCGTGTTTTAATGTGAAAGGAAGGCACTGGTCATTGAGCATAAAGATGATTTGCAGTTTACACTAAGTCTGATTGTTATTACTTCAAAAACTGACACTGGAGAAGACAATCAGTTTTGAAAACCAGAATGCATAAGTCAAAGTCAGGTGCTCAGGAAAACTTAGAGCTACAGAGTTGCACATTAGTGGTGTGGTACCCAGTTATTAACATTGTTTTCATTTTCTCCAGACATGCACACTCAACTTCATATTCAGAAACCATCCTAAGATCTGTTATGCTTGATGCTACTCCTTACCAAAAACCTGCCTGTTTGGTTCATTTTAACTCCTTTCAGTCATATGAGTGCTCCGGCAGACATCCTTTAAAACTGAATTTAAAGAATGTCTTTCCAGTTCACCTCAGATACTGAATCAAAAGGCAAACTACTAAAAAAGCAATAAAACATAAAATCATCCTTAAAACAAAAAAAAATAGAAAAAATACTGGGAGCTACCAGTTTCTGAGTACTGTTTCAAACAAAAATAAAAGAGAATGAATCTGTGAAAGAATCCTCAGGGATCTTGTCATGCAGCAGCTACAATAGTTCCTAAGGCCAGGACTGAAATGATAACAGAAAGCATAAAAAAAGAAATTAACTATTGTTGACACTTTTTGGTGATCAATAACAGCTTGATTGAGGGTGAGACAAATTAGAAGTCTCAGATTGACGAAATGCCTCATGTGCCTCTTTGGTCAGATTTGTGGCAGTTTTTATTCTCATTTCATGACATTTATCAGAGAGGTAAACAATCCACCTGTTCTTACCAATATGCATTTTGGCAAACTACCCTGTGAATAGAACCATACTAGTAACAATAATAAACAGAGGGCATTTTGTGTAACAGGACCTTAACAAAATCACATTAGCCTATTCATCTCTTTATTAGTAATAGTCTTGACTCAAAATTCAGCTGAGTTCCAGATGCTGATCAGCTGAAATGAGCTGCCCACATTGCTGTCAGAGTCTCCCGAGCTCAGCATGCAGAAGATAAAGGAGCATAACACTCTCACCTGGCCATTAGTCACGCCAAAATCAAGGCAGAGATCACGAGTTGGCATCACTCAATGACAGATCACAGACAAGTTGCCTAAACAAAGACAGACCTGCTAACTGGGTGAAGCCTGTATCTTCCCACAAGAAGATGCACAACATCTGATGGTTGGAGACAATTGAAAGACAGAAGATCAAAAAGAAAATAAAATTTAGCGGGCTGGCATGGTGGTCTATGTATACCCTTTGTACTGCTGAGCAGTTTATTTAATCTTGTTATTGACTTGTTTGCACTTGGAATGAAGAAAATAGAGTAATAAAATGCACTCCAATACTTGAACAAAAGCAGATCTTAACAGTTTGAAGAAAAAAATCTTTCAAATCGAGACTTTGTCAGCATATGTACAAGAGTCTGACGTCTACCTCTTTTTCTTTTCTTTAAGTGAGTGGAATGTTTAGAATGCCCCTGGACTCGACCTCAGAAACCGCCACCCTGGGCCTTTCAAAGTGCTAGATTGTGAGGAGCGCACAGAGCTCTACATACGTTTTTTTTTGGTTACAAACAGCAGAATCAATCTGATCAGCTCTTCAATCATCAAGTTCGAGACCGCCCGACCCGTGACCAATGAAACAAAGACAAGCCTGCTCAGCCTAAAAATGCAAAGGCAGGCGGTCATCTTTCTGCTGACTGGCCCGCCCAGCTGCTTCTCAATAAAGACATAAAGATCTAGCTGGCTCTTGCTAGCAGCACCTCACAATAGGCTCAGACACATGGTCATAGTAAAAATGACACACCGCTGTGAAGTTTTATTTTCATTGTGACTGCTTTGTAAAAATCAAAGATAGATTTGAGGTACAGAAAATAAAATAGAAAGTTAGCTGGACCTGGACACTGCAACCCAGCTACTTGAATGGCATTGGGATGACAATCACTTGAACTTAAAAAGAGGTGTTGCAATAAGCAAAGTTGCAGCACTCCAGCCTTTGGTGACAAGAGGAAACTGTACGTAATAAAGAAAGGCAGTTCTGTGGGTGGAGTCCCGGCACCTCGTTTTGTTTTAATTGCACACACTCATCAGTCTGATTATATTTTTCTTTATTACGTGAGGTGGTTTTTCACCAAATGCACAGGCTGACCTCAACACGTGACCTCAGAAGACCCGCCCACTCGGCCTTTCAAAGTGCTTAGATTGCTTGTGGTGAGTGGCAGCCCCCCAGAGTCTCTCTGATTTTAACAATTATAACAACAGCATGGTGGCTCACGGCAGCCTGTCATTCAGTCGCCTCAAAAATCAAGGCGGAGATCACGAGTTGATTTCCAGACCCGCACCAACATGGTGAAACCCATCCTTAAAACAAAAGACAATTTGGTTGGGTTGGGCTGGCTCAAGCCTGTAGTCCCAGCACAAAGAATGCTGAGGCAGGCAGGATCCTGAGGTCACGGTTCGAGACTGACCTCGAACACAGCTAGCCC
>JAKFGQ010000578.1:0-19497 GCA_021498475.1 Saguinus midas | reverse complement strand
CAAAGCAATCACTCACTAGTATTTTAAACTATAAAGGATTTTTTTCAATAATAATAATTTGGTTGAAAATTCTATTTTTTCATTTAGAAAAAATTACCTGATTTTTTTTTCAGCTGACTAACAGGTGTATAATTAAAACAATTTTAGTCTTAGAATATAACTTTGAAATAAGATATTTATTTATTTATTTACTTACTTACTTATTTATTATTGTGCTTTAGGTTCTGGAGAACAGGTGCAGATCATGCAGGATTGTTGCATATTTACATACGCCTATATTCCCTCTATCACCAATATCTAGCATTTTTCACCATGTTATCTCTTTGCAACCTCCCCATTTTCTGCTGTACATTCCAAAGTCCCCTCAGCAGACTTCAGTGTATACATGGTTCTGTCAGGGTGAATATGGTGGAGCAGGGCATAATATAGAGATCTAACAGCCCAGTGGCAACTGCTAACTCAGCTTTTAAAATCACATTGGCAAATAAGAAAATTTTTATCTCTGTGCACCTGCTGAGAAAAGTAAATTGGTCTGTGGTTACAAGCCTCAGCTTGCTTTCAGGTTGCCACATCACCTCAGAGTGCAGCATTATTATTCAGTTATAGCTTAATAAAGTTTTCTAACTTTCCTCAACACAAGGGGCCAAAGTAGTGAATTGAGTTAAGGTTTAGAGCTTGAAAATAAAGACTGACTCGTTCAAATGTCTGGTGGAGCCAGTCTTGTATTAAGAGGCTTTTGTTTTAGAAAAATTCAGAAGCTAAAAGCTATAAAACTTTCTGTTTTGTGTATAACTTGTCTTGCTTAAGATTGACTCTCTGTCTATCAGAATATCTTCATCTAGAAGATCATAATTAAATAAAGTCTAGGGCTCCAGTAGCTAATTTCAAGCATCACACACCTATGGGCATTTTTCTACAGCATAAAATGGGTTAGGGTAGGAGGCTTGGGTCTTTAGAGTATTGTTCCAACCTCAGCCATGCAGTCTGCTATTCTTAAATTATGTGCCTTAATGGTCCTACCTAATAAGCTTATTCTTCTAGGTCAGTTTTATAATCTGGCCAGTGTAAATTGCACTTTCACTGGGGAATGCTGGTAGCTAGCTCCTGAGACTCACTGGCTATGTTGATATGTGACCATTAAACCCAACAGTCTTTCATGCCCCTATGGTGGTCAATGCAGTTTATGCAGAAAGTAAAAGAGTGAGTCCCATGATGCTGGTAGCCATGATTTAAATTCAATACATAAGGGGTTCTCCAAAAAAGATGATTATGCATCTGCAGCACACTGAAATTCTAAGGTACTAATTTAATACTGCTCCAGTTTTCAGTACCTTACCTGAGGGATGCCCCAGGTTGAGGGGCTATAATTTGTAAGAGGGGATGCTGGCATCTCTTGTGTTAGACTCCAGATGGGTAACAATCTTTCCAAGATTAAGTTTCAATTACAATGTGTTCTGGATAATTGGGACAAATTTTATACACAATCTTTAAAAAGAAGTCCATGAACTATGTAATGTTATTTAACATAACAAAGGAAAGAGAAGAGAACCCAAAACTTGTTTGAATAATTGCAAGAGAATTTAATAAAATACATACCCTGCCCCATCCCAGACTCCATTGAGTGTCAGTTAATACTGAAGGACAAGTTTTTATTACAGGTCAGCTACTGATACCAGGAGAAAGCCTCAGACACATAACCTTGGGACTAGAGCAGAATCTTGAATTATTCCTGATCCAAGCAATCTCACTGTTGTTTAATAGAGACCAGGAGGAAAAGCTTGAAAGAAACAAGAGAGTTCAAAGAGAGGCTGCTGCATTAGTCATGGCTTTCAGGCAAGTAGAGCCCAGGGGATCAAATGAGAAAAACGCTTGTGTTAGCCACCAGTCTGGGAAAGCTTGTTGCCATTGCAGGCTAAAGAAAGGTTTTATAAAAAATTGTCTCCAGAGTAATGGACCACAACATCCATGCCCCTTGTTCTATGGGAGTCAATGGAAATTACATTGATCCAGAAAATGAAGGTTCTTAGGGCCTGAGGTGTCTAACCATCCATGTAAACCAATGCAAAGGGGGAGGGTCACCAAAGCAAGTGCCAGCATGAGCTTTCACCTTCAAAACACTCTGGGTAAAGCTGACCCTAAATTTCTGAAAAGTTAATGTTCTCCTGGGCACTGACAGGGCCTTCTCAGTATTTCTCTCCTTCCCTAGAGACTTGGTATTTGTTAAATTTCTCCCCTCAGACACTCCCTCTCTTGGTCCATTCTGGGAAGAAAAATTTTTGTTTCTTCGGTCTACTCAAATGGCAGTTAATTTGATGAAAATTGACTCATCAATCTATCACACTCAGCTGTAGCCTTGGACACCTCCTGAAGAAATTAATAGACCCTCCACTTGCAGCCTAAATTTTCAGGATGCAACTCTTCATATCCCTGTTAGCTATTTGAGCATCTACACTTGCTCTTCTAACAAGATCCCCAGGAGAATAACCATTCATAAATCTGACATATATTCAGGCAGTAACAGTACTATAATTATCGACTTTGCTATTTCTCAAACTCCAGTTACTGCTTTCATGGGATGGGTGTGTTAAACAATAAAAAATATTGATGCTGGTATCAGGAACGTTACTACCTCTACTCAGTTAAAATAGGCTATCTCATGAGTTAATTAAGAACATAAAAAACTGATAATTCTGTGCAAAGCAGCTTACTTTGAAAAATATCTTAAATCTTAAGCTGCCATAGGTTTTCAAAGTAAAAGATATCAAAATCTTCAAATAACAAAGAGGAAGAGAACCTGCCTCTTTCTAGGAATAACGCTACTACTTTGGAAACAAGTGTTGTTTCCAACATAATTAAAGAACCAGGAATCAATGAAACACAGGACAAGAGACCTTCCACAAATATTCTTGTGAAGCTTGTTTAACAACTGGCTGTCTTTGCTCTATTCTCTCCTAGATTCATTTATAACCATTCTATAATTGTTGGCCTCTAAGCCTCTTATTTTTAACCTTTATTATTTTTGTTTTATCTGTTACCAGGAGGGCACAGGTAATCCTACCACTAAAGCTCCAAATGTCTTTTACTCAATAGTTCTATTATAAACCTCAGGATAAATGTGCACTCCCAAAAGGGTCCCCTCTGGAGAACACCTCAACTGCAAAATCCCATTTATGCCCTATTTCAGCAAAAAGTGCCTAGGGAGTAATGGACTCTCCTGTTCCAACAGAAGTTAAACTTTCCTGTTCAGAGGGGACTGAGGGAATGTATACTTATCCGAGTCCACAGGGGCAGAGTTTTAAGGGCAAGATCTCCCCAATAACCCAGACCACTTTTTCAATCTGGGATACTAAAGAATCTTTGTTTAAACTTTCACTGGCAGAAAAAGAGAATCAAAATTTAATCACTCCTGCTTAAGTTTAAGGCAACTCCTTTATTTGCCAGCAGGCTTAGAGAAGGTGGAAATTCCTCCCAGGTGACAAGTTTCTGTCCCCACATCAAGCTGAATTTTATACTTGGGTCCTCTTCCACATTGTTTGTAAAAGCTCTCTCTTTTTCACTCATTATTATCTCTCTCCTTTTTCTTTGTCTCTGCCTAAATAAATCACTTCTCTGAAAAAAACTCCTTGGTTTCAGATATTTCCTTATGATTGCACTCCTTTTAGTTCATTCTCCTACTCTTGGATAAGGGAGACACCAGGAACATGGAGAAAACTTCCTTGAATGGGGCACTGTACACTCTCCTTAACCTCAAAAACCAGCATCAACTTCAGCTTGTTCTTTTTTCTAAGGATTGTTTTGGCTAAGAAGGCTCTATTTTGGTTTCATACATAGTCTGACATTTTTTTTTAGACTTCTGTGAAGAAGGTCACTGGTAGCTTGATGAGGATGGCATTGAATCTACAAATTTATTTAGGTAGTGTGGCCATTTTAAGATCGGCAACCATCAGAATAGGAAAAATCTTTGCAGTTTACACATCTGACAAAGGGCTGATATCAAGAATTTACAAAGAACTCAAACAGATTTACAGAAAAAAAAAACAAGTCGATTAAAAAATGGGCAAAAGAGATGAACAGAAATTTTACAAAAGAAGACATACATGAGGCCAACAAACATATGAAAAAGTGCTCATCATCATTGGTCATTAGAGAGATGAAAATCAAAACCACATTGAGATATCATCTCACAACAGTTAGAATGGCGATCATTAAAAAATCTGGAGACAGCAGATGCTGGAGAGGATGTGGAAAAATAGGAATACTCTTACACTGTTGGTGGGAGTGTAAATTAGTTCAACCATTGTGGAAGACAGTGTGGTGATTCCTCAGGGACCTAGAAAGAGAAATTCCATTTGACCCAGCAATCCCATTACTGGGTATCTACCCAAAAGACTATAAATCGTTCTACTATAAGGACACATGCACACGAATGTTCATTGCAGCACTGTTTACAATAGCAAAGACATGGAACCAACCCAAATGCCCATCGATGATAGGCTGTACTGGGAAAATGTGGCACATATACACCATGGAATATTATGCAGCAATCAAAAATGATGAGTTTGTGTCCTTTGTAAGGACATGGATGAATCTGGAGAACATCATTCTCAGCAAACTGACACAAGAACAGAAAAAGAAATATTGCATATACTCACTCATAGGTGGGTGAGAAAAATGAGAACACATGGACACAGAGAGGCTGTCTACTATACACTGGGGACTGTTGGGTGAAATGGGGGAGGGACAGCGGGGGTGGCTGGGGGATAGCCTGGGGATAAATACCAAGTGTGGGTGAAGGAGAGGAAGGCAGCAAAACACACTGCCATGTGTGTACTTATGCAACTATCTTGCACGTTCTGCACATGTACCCCAAAACCGATAATGCAATAAAAATTAAAATAAATAAATAAATAAATAAATAAATAAATAAATAAATAAATAAAATAGAAAAAAAAGATTGTTGATTCTTTCTAATCATCGGCATAAAAATTTTGTCATATGTTTGTTTCCTCTCTCACTTCATTTTAAGGAGATTTTGTGCTGAGACAATGCGATTTTCTAATGTGCAAGCATGTTGTCTGCAAATAGAGAAAATTTGCCTTTCTCCTCTCCGAATTACTCTTTTTTTCTTGTCTTATTTCTTTGCCTAGAACTTCCAATATTATATTGGATAGAAATTCTGAGCTACAGAATCCTTGTCTAGTGCCAGATTTTTAAGGGAATGCTTTCAGTATTTGCCCATTCACCATGATATTAGAGGTGAGTCTATCATAAATAGCTTTCATTATTTTGAGAAGGGTTCTATGAATACCTATTTTGTTGAAAGTTCTTAGCATGAAGGGCTGTTAAATTTTGTCAAAGATTTTGACTGCATCTATTGAGATAATAATGTGGTTTTTGTCTTTGGTTCTGTTTATGCAATGTATTATGTTTATAGACTTGCATATGTTGAACCAGCCTTCCATCATTGAAATGAAGCCTACTTGGTCATGATGGACAAGCTTTGTGATGTGCTGCTGCAACCAGTTTTTCAGCATTTTATTGAAGGTTTTTATATCTATGTTCATAAATGATGTCTGTCTTTAATGCTCCCTTCGACTTGGTTTTGGTGTCTTCACACAGTGAATTGTTTCAATCATATGTAAAACTTACTGAAACTTGAGAGTAATAAGAAGGAAAATTCAATGCTATAAAATGTTTATAAATAAAATGTATGCAGTAAAATATTTTGATAATTTCAAAACTAAAGTTGCTTAATGTTATTTTAGTTAAATTCTAATATAATTCAGTTTCTTTAAATCATAATATGGAAAGATAATTTATAAGTATATTTTAATACTTAAAAAGCCTACTTCAGGCCCACAAAAAGGTAGCATTGTTGACATCTTATGCTGAACTGTAATACAAAATGGGTAATAATGTAAGTAAATTAACAAATAATAACATTAAATTTAGTTTATTTCAAAAGAAAGCCAAGTATTAAGTCTATAACTGAAAACAACATTCAGTATAGATCTGTAATTAGTAAATGCATAAATTATATTAATATTTTTCTTTGTGTGGGTATATATTCTGACACATTGTATAAGTTTTAGCTAAACACACTGCTTAAAATATCAAATTCTGATTTGTCTTGTGATATCTATGTGGAGGAAAGAGTTTTATTTTTAAAAGCAATTTTTCTCTTAATTTATTTAATTTTTGCATTGACATTGTGATTACATATTTTTACCTTTGATTACTTTCAAAGATATACTGCTGTTGTTAATCTATTTAACTAACTGTTTCTTGAGGTTAACATATATTTTTAAATATATAAAATATATGTACTAAAATTATTAACTTGCCACCAATATTATGTTTATAATCCAGAGATAATCTCTGTATGTGTACTGATATGTACATAAATGTATTTATTAATTTTTAACAAACAACAGTATAAAATATGGAGCATTTTATTTGTTCTGTTTTGTTCTTAGTCACACACTTCCCAGTACACAAATATTTGTTTAATTCTGTTTGTAGCTATATAACTTGACACTTATTATGCTCCATTTAGGCAATCTACCTGTAATAACTAATGACATGTATGTTGTGTTAAGTTTTACACAAATTAGAAAATAATTTAAATTTCTCATAGTGATTTTAAATACATCATCTCATTGATTTTTATTTCTCAACAAAATTGTGACTATGGAACAGAAAATAATTACTGATAATCAGAAAACAAATGAGATATTTATGTGAATGTTATAGTTTGTTTGAGTCACAACAACTTTAAGTGAAGTTTTAAATTTAAAGTGAGAAAAGTCTAACATTTCATTTAAATGAAATTCTGAGAAAAATAAATTGAATGCACTATGTTAAGTGAAAGAGCTTTATAAAATGTAATCATCATGATTAAGGAAAAAATCTGTGTTTAACACATCAAAATTTAATATTATGACATAGTAAACAAGTCTTTCTGACAAATAATTTTTCTCAGCCTGTGAAGCACATATTTAGTGAGAATATCTGCTTCTATTGGACCCTACCCACCAAAAAATTTTTGGTACTCAAGGTGGCTAGTGGTTATTTTACCATAAATTCTGTAATCCACCAGTATTTCTACCACTGAAAACACAGGTATCAAAAAAGGCAATAAATATGGAGTTGTGAAAAAAAGGAGCTTCATCTTCCAGATGCCAGAATGCAGATTATGTGTTACAGGTGGTTTATATGCAAAGCCTCATGGATGTAGATGCAGCAGGTCATGGAAACCCACCTCCTAGACTCTGCATGACCTGGATGTGAGATATAAAGTTAGAGATGGATATTCTGAAATTTTAAGAATTTACTGCCCTGCTGAATTTTACACTGGCATGTGACCTGATACCTTTTATTCTGGTTAATGTCTCATTTTGGTTATGGCTGTATTTTTTCTACTTCTTAACCATAGGTTTATGTATGTAGTTAGTAGAAAGTAACTAACTTTCTTTAAACTTTAATGGCTCATAGGCAGATGAATTTTGACTTGTCTCAAATGAAACATAGACTTTGTTATTGAGTAAATGCTGGAATGAGTTAATCCATTGCAAGACTACAGAAAAAGCATGACTGATTTCAAATGTGAGGGCATAAGGTTTGGTAGAAACCAGGGATAAAGTTATATGGCTTGATTGTGTCCTCACCCACAATTTATCTTGAATTTTTATGTGATCTAGGAGAAATGAGATAGGGAGGTATTTGAATCATGAAGGCAAGTGGTTGTTTGTGTGTATGTGTGTTGCTCTTGTGACAGTTAGTCTCAACAGAGCTGATGGCTTTACACATTAAAGTTTCTTTACACAAGCTTTCTCTTTGCCTTCTGTCAATATGTGACTTAGTCATCTTTGCCTTCTGCCATGATTGTGAAGCCTCCACTGTCACATAAAACTGTAAGCCCAATCAGCCTATTTTACTTTTATAAATATCCCAGGCTAGAATATGTCTTTATAAGTAGCATAAAAATTGACTAGTTCAGTAAAAAATATCAGATTGACTGATAAAACTCCATGATTTAGTTTCACAGAGTCAACTCAAAAATGTAAGTAAAATGCAAAGGTGTGTAGTCACTGAAAATTAATATGAAATTCTTTTCTGTAGTTTAATAATACATTTTAACATAAACTGCTAAAAGAAATGTTAAATAAAATTATTAAAATACACACATAATTTTATAATGGGTGCTAGCTTATTAATGCATACATTTTAATTTTGATGAGACCAAATCTCTATTGCTCAAATTGAAATAAATGCAGTAGTGTAACCACAGCTAATGGCAGCTTCTAACTCTTGAGTTCATGTTATTTTTCTGACTCAGTGTCCCAATAAGCTGGGTTACAGAAAAAGGCCAGTAGGTGAAGCTAATAATTTAATAAATATATTATATTTTTGGCAGGCACAGAAACTTGCTATATCTCTCAGGCTGGCCTTAAGTGTTACTTGTAAAATGATCCACACACATTGGCCTCACAATGTGCTAAGATTACAAAGATGAGTTACGACTTTCAGTTAATTTCTTAAAGATTTCATAGAGATGGCTTTTCACTATTGTGTTAAACTAGCTTACAAATTTCTGGCCTCAAGTGTTCCTTTAGTCTGGGCCTAACAAATTTTTAGAATTACAAATATGAGTCACAAATATTGGTCTAAAATAATCTGTCATTTTTATTATAAGATAAAATTTTATCTAGTAAATATAAAGTTTCATACATAAGAATTAAGTAGAATAAATTTTTAAATAATAAATACATTTACATTAGACAGTCTTAAGCCCACTAAGAATTCCCAATTACTGCAAAAATATTTATTGCATATTGAAATTCAACATTATATATATTCAAATATATATATGTATATACATGTATATACACATATATATTTGAATATATAAACCGATATATGAATATATATGTAAATCTATATATATATTTAAATTTTCATATGATATGTATATGTGGAATATACATATGTGTATATGTATATTCATATATGTAATTATGTGTATATGTATATACATTTATATATACACACACAAATACATACATATATGTACACATATATATATTCAAATATATAAACCGATATATGAATATATATGTAAATCTATATATATATATTTAAATTTTCATATGATATGTATATGTGGAATATACATATGTGTATATGTATATTCATATATGTAATTATGTGTATATGTATATACATTTATATATATACACACATATATATGTGTATATATAATAATATACATGTATGTATGTGTGTGTTTATATATGTATACACACACACACAAATACATACATATATGTATGTATGCCCATCTGGAAAATGTAATGCAGCATAATAGAGAACAAACACCACCTAGTAGCAGGACTATAAAGTATTATTTTTATATAAACTCTTGTTTTTAAAAGTACTATAGCATCAATTTGTATACTAATCAAAGTTTAGAAGCCAGTTTATTACATTAGAAACTTAAGTAAATGATAAAAGGTAGAGGTAATAAAACTTTGCCTGCTATGTCTATTTACCTCGTATCTCTTTGTCTGTACTCTATTTTGTTTGATTGTGTAAATTTTGTGCTAGATGGTCCTCTCAAAGGGAGGTCAAAGGGGAATCGGACATTAATGGTGTTTACCCTGGGACTTGAAATCTGAAGTTTTTATATTCATAAAGTGTCCTTTAACCATGTTTATTATCCACAAGCATGTTGATTTAGAACTGCTGTTATTAAATCTACACTAAATAAAAATAAACAGTGACAGGGAGTTATGTTAGTGGCAATTGGCTTTTGAAAGAAACCAACCACCATTCTTAGCTCACTCAAAATTAGTTTACTGAGTGTGAAAGTGCATTTATACATTCATTCATTATTGAGTTAGAGCCTCCAGGACAAACCTTCAAAAATGGTGATTAACATCTCTGTTGGGAACTCTAATATGACATTCATCACAGTAGGTGTCTGAACATAGAATGGACTGACTTGATCAGTCATAAAAAAGGATCAGCAGACCTTCCAATAACTTTAGATTAAGAGAGACTGGATAGGCAGTTCAAGCAGTCAGTAAATTATTGGTACTCACTGGGAATTTCCAAGCTCAGGGAGAGATTGTTTTAGTCTGGAGAATCTAGGAATTCATTATGATACAACAGTTAACAGTGCAACAACAGCAGCATATGAAAGTATTAAAAAAGATGCTGAACATTAGTGGGATGTCAGCCTCATAGATCAAATAAGAGAATTAATATGAACTGTTGTCTTTTATAAGTCTTTCTTCTCTACAGAGAATATATTAGGTTTAGAAATCTGAGAAAACTTATGTTCAAGGGAAACAGGTCCTGGTAATATTTCTAACACAATGGGCCTTAGTGAGAGTGTTTTTAGTTCCATTCTAGTAGAAAAGCCAAATGACAGAAAGAAGAAAAAGAAGCCATTGTCTACTTTTTCACCTCCTGTCTCTTTCTCATGCCAGCTATTATCAGATCCAGATAATAGGGAGAAAATGGAGGTTTTGCCTGAGCTCATAATCCAACATGTTAAAAAAAAAAGGAAGAGCCTCTACAGATATGAGTCCTTGTCTTAACCAAGCAGCTTTGTATGGTGAACTTTTAGAATGTCCAGTGATTGCCTGATCTGCAAGGCAATCAGATACATGAACTCATTTCTTTTAGCTCTTCTAAAGCACTAAGAAAAAGTGTTAAGAGAAAAGAAATTGGTACAACACTTACAATAGGAATGATAAAGAATTCAGTAGACAACTTTCAAATGATCTCATGGGATTGGTAAATGCCAGCTATAACAACTTTGAAGCCAAGACAATACCTCTTCTGGAGGAAAAAATATGATGTGTTGTGTGAACAACAAGACAAAAAATCAGGTGTCTGGGCAACACTTCATAGCTGCTCTGCACCAGGGCAAGTGTCCACATGCTGAGGTGTAATAAAATCCTGATTTCCATTTCTAGGCCTATTATCATGTGCACTTAGGGCCTGAGACTTGATTCTCCAGAGCAAATATCAGTAGGGGTCCTTTGTAAATGTTCATCATGGGCCTCAAAAGCCATTTGTTTAATTTATTGATGAGTTAACCCTGGCAACTAAAAGACAAAGTGGTCATAAACATGGTGTGAATATTTTAGTGCTGCAAATGGCTTAAAAAATGCGACTGTGGAAGAGGATTTAAGATACGTCCAATTAAGGGAAGCTAAGAATTGCAGCTGCCAGTGAAAACATGGAGCATGCCTGGATTTTGCATTTCCAGACAGATTTTATTGCCCTTAGACCAGGAGATTCTCAGGTGGAGAAGACCCAGGGGTAGCCAGCAGCACTCATTTGGCCAGTGAGACAATTTTGTCCTGTGCAGCTGTTTTGCCAGCACAGTGTTTCTTCGTACAAAATACATGGGTCTGGGCACAATTTTAGCTGGTGTTTGTAGCTCCAGGAAGGCAGAGTCACTTATTCATCTAATTAAATAGAGGACTAAAAGAGTGACCAATTCCAGAAGATTCCTGGACTAGAAAGTACCATGAATTACAGTGCTGCTGATATAGCCAGCAGAGTGGGTCAGTGCATGAGAAATAACACACATCCTGGTGCCTTTTCAACAGGTGACTAGAACACCTGGGAGAGAGTTGACCTGTCAACTAAATAAAAACAAAGATCTAAGTTAGGGAGCCAGGTGATCAGGCTCAACTGGTACCACTTTTTTCAGAAGGCAGCAATCGGAAATTCTCTGAATTGAGTTTCACAGAAAGCAAAGCTGAACCTGGAATGGTCCAGCTCTGTGGCAGAGGGGTGTCCACCACTACCTGGGCAGTTCACCACTACAGAGGTAATTTGTCATTGCTGAGGCAGCCCACCATTGCCAAGCCAGCCCGCCATTACAGTGAGTGTCCACCGTTATGGAGGGGGGCTGCCATTGCAGAGGCAGTTCTAACTACACCAGTATAAACAGGACTGTAAAGAAGTTTACATGGTATGTGGGTGGAACACACAGCAGGTAAGCCAAGCCTCTGCAGATAGAGAGTGAATAATTTGCCTCCTCGATGGGCAAGACAGCCCTGAATAAAGGCAACACTGCAACAGAAACTCATAAATAAAGCCCTAACTCCCTGGGACAGAACACCTGGGAAAAAAAGAAGGTGTTTACAAATTCTGCAGCAGCAGACTTAAATTTTACGTGCACAGAAGCTCTGAAAGAATGGAGCTCACAGATCAGAACCTGAGCTCCTATAAAGGACAGACTCTCTCCTCAAAAAGCTCCCTGATCTCGGTATATACAAAGAGACACCTCATAAAAAATAGCTCAGACTGACTTTTAGTGGTTATTGTTCTAGGACAAAGACAGCAGAAGAAGAAACTGGCATCAACCCTTACTGTTCTGCAGCAACTGCAGGTGGTCCCTAGGCAATTAAGACATAAAGTGAACTTCAGCAGTCCAATGTCTGAGGAACCAGACTATTACAAAGAAAAATAAAAACCAGAAGAAAATAAATTCATCATCAAAAATGGGAGGTCCACTCAGACACCTAATCTAAAGTCAACAACTAGAAAGATGACAGGTGAATAAATCCACAAAGATGAAAACAATCCAGAGCAAGAAGAATGAAAACAACAAAAGCAGAATGCCTCTCCTCCTACAAGGGATTACAACTTCTCATCAGCAAGCAAGGAAGCTGGTTGGAGAATGAGCATGATGAATTGACAGAATCAGGCTGCAGAAGGTGGGTTATCAGAAATTTTGTGAGCTTAATTAATGTGTTATAACCAAATGAGAAAACAAAATGCTAAAGAGAATAAAAATCTTAAAGTGGAATGTAATTGAATTGATGGAGCTGAAAAAGCCAACAGGAGAACTTTGTGAAGCATACACAAGTGTCACCAGTTGAAATTACCAGGAAGAAGAAAGACTATTAGAGGTCAAAGATCAACTCAATGAAATAAAACAAGAAGGCAAGATTAGAAAGAAAAGCATAGAAATAAAAAAAACAAAGTCTCCAAAATTATGAAACTATGTGAGAAGACTTGATCTACAGTAGATAGGTGTACCTGAATATAATGAGGAGAATAAATCCAAGCTGCAAAATACTCTTCAGGGTATTATTCAAGAAAACGTTCCCAACCTAGCAAGGCAGGCCAATATTCAAATTCAGGAAATACAAAGAACACCACAATCATATTCCTCCAGAAAAGCAAGCCCAATGCACATAATTGTCAGATTTACCGGGGTTGAAATGAAAGAGAAAATGCTAAGGACAGCCATAGAGAAAGGTCAGGATACCCACAAAAGAAAGCCCATCATAGTCACAGCAGATCTCTCTGCAGACACTCTACAAGACAGGATAGAGTGCAGGCTAATATTCAGCATTCTTAAAGAAAAGAAGTTTAAACCCAGAATTTTATATCTAGAAAAAAACCAAGCTTTATCAGAGAAGACAAAATAAAATTATTTGCAAACAAGCAAGTACGCAGAAATTTTATCACCATCAGGCCAGATTTACAGTAGCTCCTTAGAGAGGCACGAAACATAGAAAGCAAAAACCAGAACCAGCAACTCCATAAACATACCAAACAGTAAAGAGTATTACCGCAATGAAGAAATTGCATCAACTACATGGCAAAACAGCCAGCTACCATCAAAATGGCAAGATCAAATACACCTATAACTATATTAACCCTCAATATAAATATACCCATCAATATAAATGGGCTAATCCTGAATAGACCAATAAGAAGATCTGAAGCTGAGGCAGCAGTTAAGAGCCTACCACATAAAAAAAGCCCAGGTGCAGATAGGCTTCAAGCTGAATTCTAGAAGATATGCAATAAGGAGATGCTCCCATTCCTTCTGAAACTATTCTAAACAATCCAGAAAAAGAGAAATTTTCCCAAAAGATTTTATGAGGCCAATATCATTCTTTTACGAAAACCACGCAGAGCCTCAGAAAAAAATAAAATAACCTTCAGGCCAATATTCATAATGAACATAGATGCAAAAATCTTCAATAAAATACGGGCAAACCAATTGCAACAGTACATCAGCTGGTTTATCCACCATAATCAGGTATAATTCATCCTGGGGAAAGAAGGATTTTTCAACATACACAAGTCTGAAAACATAATTTCCGACATAAACAAAACCAAAGATAAAAACCACATGATTATCTCAATTGATGCAGAGAAAGCTTCTGACAAAATTCAACAGTCATTTAGGCTAAAAAAAAACCCTCAATAAACTAGGTATTGATGGAGCACATCTCAAAATTATAAAAGCTCTTTATGAAAACCAACAGCCAATAGCATACTGAATGGGCAAAAACCAGAAGCATTCCCCTTGAAATATAGCATTAGACAAGGATGCACTCTCTCACCACTCCTATTTAAAATAGTACTGAAGGGGAAGGGAGGCAAGATGGCATCAGAGAGGTGACTCAGGTTTGCAGCTCTCAGTGAAGGTGCAGAGGGTGAGTCCTAGCCGCATCCTCGGATGTTCCTTTTATGCCCACAGAGCGTTGAAAGTCCCAGGTGTGGGAGAGACACGAAACGCTAGCAGCCAGCTAATGCAGCCGGGTCCTGCCGCCTCTTCGGCCAGTGCCGCAGCGTGGCGCCACAGCAGGACCCGTGCAGAACTCACTGGTCTGGGTGCCCTGTTAAACGGGCAATCTGAGATTTGGAAGGGCAGATTGGCATGTCCATCTGATTGAATGGGACTTGGACAATGAGCCAGACCAGGAGTTTCCTGGGAAGCGTGATCTGAGCCGGGGTAGTGGGCAGCGGCATGGGAGATCACATGGATCCCAGTGCCCTATCGGCAGGCTCCTGGGGCGCCAGTAAGAGAGTCGACCTTTCAGCTTGGGGAGAGGAAGAGAGAGAGAAAGAGAGAGGACGGACTCTGAGGCAGGGAGCTGTGTGATCGGGCTCGGCGGGTCCCATGCTCACGGGGAAACGCAGGGCAGCGACTGGAGATGCTTGGGGCTGAGAGTTTTGCTGCCGGCATCTAGGACGGTGCAGCTTGGTGAAAGAGGGGCGTCCACCATTGCTGACGCAGTGCACCCCCACTGAAGTACCGCCCAGGACTGACGTGACCTGCCGTTGCCGAGGCAACCTGCCATAACAGAGAGACTCTGTGCTCCACAGCAGAAGGGAGCCCAGCAGCAACAGGGCGGATCCGTGCTAGCAGGTCAGAGCCCTGGCAGGCAAATAGTGAATAGACTGCTGCCTAGTGGGGCAGGACAGTGCAACAGAAACTCATAAAGAAAGCCCCAACTCCCTGAGTCAGAGCATCTAAAAGGGGAAGAAAAAAAAACGGTGGCGTTTTATGAGTTCTATAGCAGCAGACATAAACAACCTCCCAACAACCCTGAATGAACAACGGAGCTCACAGCTCAGCACTGGAGCTTCTCTGAAGCACAGACTGTCTCCTCAAGCAGCTCCCTGACCTCTGTATATCCAAGGAGTCACCCCAGAAAAAGAATAATCAGACTGACATTTGGCTGGCATCATTCTGGAACAAGGACAGCAGCAGAAGAAACTGGTATCATCCCTCACTGTTCCGCAGCTGCTGCAGGTATACCTCAGACAAGCAGGGCCTGGAGTGGACCTCAGCACTCATACAGCAGAGGAAGACCATTAGAGAAAAAACTAAGTAACAAAAATGCTTCATCATCAACAATCTCAGCATCCACACAGAGACCCAATTGAAAAATCAGCAACTACTAAGAAGACAGGCGGATAAATCCATAAAGATGGGAAAAAAACAGCGCAAACAGGGGGAAAGCACCCGAAACCAAAACACCTCACCTCCAAAAAAGTACCAAAACTCCTCACCAGCAAGGGAACAAAGCTGGACGGAGAATGAATGTGAGGAAATGATGGAATCAGACTTCAGAAAGTGGATAATGAGAAACTTCAGTGAGCTAAAGGAACATGTACTAAAACAGTGCGAAGAAACTAAGAACCTTGAAAAAAGGTTTGAAAAAAGATTCGAGGGATTGATAAAAAGAATGGACAACTTAGAGAGGAATATGAATGAATTGAAGGAGATGAAAAACACAACACGAGAACTTCGCGAAGCATGCACAAGTTTCAACAGCCGAATTGACCAAGCAGAAGAAAGAATATCAGAAGTTGAAGATCAACTCAATGAAATAAAATGAGAAACCAAGATTAAAGAAAAAAGTACAAAAAGGAATGAACAAAATCTCCAAGAAATGTGGAACTATGTGAAGAGACCCAACCTACGTTTGATAGGTGTACCAGAATGTGAGGAAGAAAATGAATCCAAGCTGGAAAACACTCTTCAGGATATTATCCAGAAAAATTTCCCCAACCTAGCAAGACAGGTCAATACTCAACTCCAGGAAATACAGAGAACACCACAAAGATACTCTGCAAGAAGAGCAACCCCAAGGCACATAATCTTCAGATTCACCAGGGTTGAAATGAAGGAGAAAATACTAAGGGCAGCCAGAGAGAAAGGTCAGGTCACCCACAAAGGGAAGCCCATCAGACTAACAGCAGATCTCTCAGCAGAGACTCTACAAGCCAGAAGAGAGTGGGGGCCAATATTCAACATCCTTAAAGAAAAGAGCTTTCAACCCAGAATTTCATATCCAGCCAAACTGAGCTTCATAAGTGAAGGAAAAATAAAATCCTTCACGAACAAGCAAGTACTCAGAGATTTTGTCACCACTAGGCCTGCTTTACAAGAGCTCCTGAAAGAGGCACTACACATAGAAAGAAACAACCAGTTCCAGCCATCCTAAAAGCATACCAAATGCTAAAGACCATCAACAAAATAAAGAATGTACATGAACCAACGGGCAAAAGAGCCAGCTAGAATCAAAATGGCAGTATCAAATTCACACATAACAATATTAACCCTGAATGTAAATGGGCTAAATGCACCAATCAAAAGACACAGACTGGCAAATTGGATAAAAAACCAAAACCCATCAGTATGCTGTATCCAGGAAACCCACCTCACACACAAAGATACACAAAGGCTCAAAATAAAAGGATGGAGAAAGATTTACCAAGCAAATGGAGAGCAAAAAAAGCAGGAGTTGCAATTCTCATCTCTGATAAAATAGACTTTAAAGTAACAAAGATCAAAAGGGACAAAGAAGGTCCTTACATAATGGTAAAAGGATTGATACAACAAGAAGAGCTAACGATTCTAAATATATATGGACCCAATGTAGGAGCACCCAGATATATAAGGCAAGTTCTTAATGACTTACAAAGAGACTTAGACTCCCACACAATAATAGTGGGAGACTTTAACACTCCACTGTCAATAGCAGACTGATCAACCAGACAGAAAATTAACAAGGATATCCAGGACTTGAACTCAGATCTAGAACAAGCAAACCTGATAGACATTTACAGAACTCTTTACCCCAAATCCACAGAATATACATTCTTCTCAGCACCACATCACACCTACTCCAAAACTGACCACATAATTGGAAGTAAAGCACTCCTCAGGAAATGCAAAATAACTGAAATGATAACACACAGTCTCTCAGACCATAGTGCAATCAAGTTGGAACTCAGAATTCAGAAAATAACTCAGAACCGGACAGCATCATGGAAACTGAACAACTGGCTCTTGAATGTTGATTGGATAAACAATGAAATGAAGGCAGAAATAAAGAAGTTCTTTGAAACCAACGAGAATGAAGACACAATGTACCAGAATCTCTGGGACACATTATAGCAGTCTGTAGAGGAAAATATATAGCAATAAGTGCCCACATGAGAAGAGTGGAGAGATCCAAAATTGACACCCTATCATCAAAATTGAAAGAGCTAGAGGAGCAAGATCAAAAAAGCTCAAAACCTAGCCGAAGCCAAGAAATAACTAAGATCAGAGCAGAACTGAAGGAGATAGAGACAAGAAAAACCCTTTAAAAAATCAATAAATCTAAGAGCTGGGTTTTTGAAAAGATCAACAAAATAGACAGACCACTAGTCAGACTGATAAAAAAGAAAAGAGAGAGCAACCAAATAGAGGCAATAAAAAACGATAAATGGGAAATCACCACAGATTCCACAGAAATTCAAACCATCATCAGAGAATACTGCAAACAACTCTATGCACACAAGCTAGTAAATCAGGAAGAAATAGATAAATTCCTGGACGCCTGTTTCCTCCCAAGCCTAAACCAGGAGGAAGCCAAAACTATGAATAGACCAATAACAAGGTCAGACGTTGAGGCAGCAATTAAGAGCCTACCACACAAAAGAAGCCCAGGTCCAGATGGGTTCACAGCTGAATTCTACCAGACACACAAAGAGGATCTGGTACCATTAATTCTGAAACTATTCCAAATAATCCAAAAGAGGAACCCTTCCCAAATCATTTTATGAGACCAACATCATCCTGATACCAAAACCTGGCAGAGACTCAACAAGAAAAGAAAACTTCAGGCCAATATCCATGATGAACATAGACGCAAAAATCTTCAATAAAATATTGGCAAATCGATTGCAACAGCACATTAAAAAACTTATCCATCATGATCAAGTAGGATTCATCCTGGGGATGCAAGGCTGGTTCAACATATGCAAGTCTATAAATGTAATTCACCACATAAACAGAACCAAAAACAAAAACCACATGATTATCTTAATTGACACAGAGAAGGCATTTGACAAAATTCCACAGCCCTTTATGCTAAAAACCCTCAATAAACTTGGTATTGATGGAACATACCTCAAAGTAATAAAACCTATTTATGACAAACCAACAGCCAATATCATACTTAATGGGCAAAAACTGGAAGCATTCCCTTTAAAATCCGGAACTAGACAAGGATGCCCTCTCTCACCACTTCTATTCAACATAGTACTGTAAGTTCTAGCCAGAGTAATCAGGCAAGAAAAAGAAATAAATTGTATTCAAATAGGAAAGGTGGAAGCCAAATTGTCTCTATTTGCAGACGACATGATAGTATACCTAGAAGACCCCATCACCTCAGCCCAAAAACTCCTGCAACTGATAGGCAATTTCAGCAAAGTCTCAGGATATAATATCAATGTGCAAAAATCACAAGCATTCCTATACACAAATAACAGACTTAAAGAGAACCAAATTAAGAACAAACTGCCATTCAAAATTGCTACAAAGGAAATAAAATACCTAGGAATACAACTCACTAGGAATGTAAGGGACCTCTTTAAGGAAAACTACAAACAACTGCTCAACGAAATAAGAGAGGACACAAACAGATGGAGAAACATTCCATGTTCGTGATTAGGAAGAATCAATATCGTGAAAATGGCTATACTGCCCAAAGTAATTTACACATTGATGCTATCCCCATCAAACTACCGTCAAATTTGACAAAATTCCACAGCCCTTTATGCTAAAACCCTCAATAAACTTGGTATTGATGGAACATATCTCAAAGTAATAAAACCTATTTATGACAAACCAACAGCCAATATCATACTTAATGGGCAAAACTGGAA
>JAKFGQ010000577.1:0-19593 GCA_021498475.1 Saguinus midas | reverse complement strand
TACACTGCAAAATGTAGAGTCCATTTTGCCAAGAGATGCTCTCTCTCGTTGGCTTTGAAGAAGAAAGCTGCCATGTTGTCAGCTAACACACGAAAAGGAACACATTAAGAGTGGCTTCCAACTGATACCCAGCATAAGACCGAATGCTTCCTGAGCCTGGAAGACTTCAGGGAACTGAATGCTGCCAATAATAATGTAAGCTTGAAAGCAAATCTTTCCACACTGAAGCCCAGATGAGAACCCAGCTCTGGCTGATACCTTGATAGCAGCCTTACAGGGGACCTGCTAAGCTGTGCGTGGATCCCTGACCTGCAGAAACAGTGAGATAATGAATGCTTCTTGCTTTCAAACACTAAGTTTGTGATAACATTGTTATACAGCAAGAGAAAACTAATTTGCTTAACTTGACCAAAAGATACCATGGCTTATGACCCAATTATAAGCATTTGTTTTTATCATCTTAATGGGTACAAAACATACTTGTCAAAGCACACATTCTAATATTGGGCTTAGAAAACATGATCTTCATCTCAGTAGCTAATAGGACTATCTAATCATATTGGATTGAAGTGATGTCTCCTGTGTCTTCTCTTCATGGTTGCCTAAGTGAGCTGCAGTTTCTAAGAGGTAATTAGCCCATAGCAGTGGCTACAACCTACCACACTCATGCCAAAGGGAGCCCCTGAGATAAGAGTGTGTAGCTTACCTCCCACTGGTTCAGTTAACATATCAAAACAGTGTCCAACTGAGTAGTCAGTCTCATTATCTGACTTTCACATTGTTTTCATCCTTTCTCCACTGCTTAAAACCCTAGATTTGCCTTCCTCTGCATCCTATTTCCCAAAATAACAGAGTAAAAAAAGCAAGGCTTTGAAATCAGACTGACCTATGTTCAAATTCTGGTTTCATCATTGCACACCTGGCAGCTAGAGTGCTTTGCCTCCCATCCTTCTTATCTAACTCATCATTCCTTAGAAGTTTACCAAACTGCTTCTCTCCTGTCCTCCAAACAACTGCTGAAATCATACTTCCTTCAGGAAGTCTTCCTAAATGGACCAAAGGAGGGGCAGCCTCTGCTCCCTTATCCCCAAGGAAAGTGCCCACGTCCCGAGAGGTGCCATGCCCTGAGCCACTCTCACGGCACTAAGTTTCTCATGCCCCTTCTCTGCCTGCGCACTAGACATAGGGCAGTGTGGCAGACAGACACCAAAGTGACCCCGTGATGCTTTGCCCCTGGCTGCCAGCTGTGCAATGATGGAGTAGGTTGAGCCTCAATTTATCCATCTGCGAAAAGGGCACAGCCACTATTTGAGTTGTCAGCATGAGTTGTCAGCAGGATTAAATGGCGCAGCAAGGAATCGGGTGCGGCAGCCTCCGAGGTAACGTGAGGGGCGCCTTCTCTCTCATTATCCTTCTCTGGCTCTCCTCATTGGTCCCCAGAATCAGGTGGAGGTTACATCCCGCTTGCACTCAGGTATTATTCCTTCTAGCCAAACATTCAGAAATCCAGTACAACCTTACTCCAATTTTCCTAGTTGATGAAGGTTTTCAACTCATATAAATTAGGGGCAAAAAATTAACTGTTTGCAAAAAAAAAATCTTAAATTCAAGTTAAAAGTCAAGATTGCCTAGGCTGGGCATGGTGGCTCATGCCTGTAATCCCAGCACTTTAGGAGGCTGAGGCAGGCAGATCACTTGAGGTCAGGAGTTTGAGACCAGCCTGGCCAACATGGTGAAACCCCGTCTCTACCAAAAATACAAAAATTAGCCAGGTGGGGGTGCACACCTGTAATCCCAGATACCCAGGAGGCTGAGGCAGGAGAATCACTTGAACCTGGGAGGTGGAAGTTGCAATGAGCCTAGATCACCCCACTGCACTCCAGCCTGGGGAATAGAGTGAGACTCTGTCTCAAGAGAAAAAAAGAGATTGCTGTTTATGAAATAATGCTCATAATTAGCTTTCCCCAAAAATTTTCAAACTCTGGTCTTCCAATTTAGTCCCAGTTGCTAAACTCCTTTCATCATTTATCTTTTCTCTCTGTGTGTGTCTCACACACACATACAGAGACATTAAGCTTCTCCTGATAATATTACTTTGTGCCACACACTGTCCTAGTACTTCCCATACATTTAATCCTCACCATGCCAGTATCCCCCTTTAAGAAACCTGTCCACGTTTATCAGCTGGTAAATGACAGAGCTGCACTGTGAACCCAGGCAGTCACATGTTCAGTTCTGGCACAGTGCATGAATACACGAGGTGCTCAACAAATGTTGTTTTGTTGTTGTTGTTTTTGAGACAGAGTTTCGTTCTTGTTGCCCAGGCTGGAGTGCTATGGTGCAATCCCAACTCACAGCAACCTCCACCTCCTGGGTTCAAGCGATTCTCCTGCCTTAGCCTCCCAAGTAGCTGGGATTACAGGCATACACCACCACACCCAGCTAATTTTGTATTTTTAGTAGAGACGAGGTTTCTCCATGTTGGTCAGGCTGGTCTTGAACTCTCAATCTCAGGCAATCCGCCCACCGCAGCCTCCCAGAGTGCTGAGACTACAGGCGAGAGCCACCACACCCCGCCCCATCTCCCTTCTTTTTTTTTTTAATTGCATTTTAGTTTTCGGGTACATGTGCAGAACATGCAAGATAGTTGCATAGGTACACACGTGGCAGTGTGATTTGCTGTCTTCCTCCCCTTCACCCACATTTGGCATTTCTCCCCATGCTATTTCTCCCCAACTCCCCCCGTGCTGTCCCTCCTCTATTCCCCCCAACAGACCCCAGTGTGTAGTGCTCCCCTCCCTGTGTCCATGTGTTCTCATTGTTCATCACCAGCCTATGAGTGAGAACATGCGGTATTTCATTTTCTGTTCTTGTGTCAGTTTGCTGAGAATGATGTTCTCCAGATTCATCCATGTCCCTACAAAGGACAAGAACTCATTGTTTTTGATTGCTGCATAATATTCCATGGTGTATATGTGCCACATTTTCCCAGTCCAGTCTATCATTGATGGGCATTTGGGTTGGTTCCAGGTCTTTGCTATTGTAACCAGTGCTGCAATGAACATTCGTGTGCATGTGTCCTTATAGTAGAACGATTTATAGTCTTTTGGGTATATACCCAGTAATGGGATTGCTGGGTAAAATGGAATTTCTATTTCTAGGTCCTTGAGGAATTGCCAAACTGTCTTCCACAATGGTTGAATTAATTTACACTCCCACCAGCAGTGTAAAAGTGTTCTTATTTCTCCACATCCTCACCAGCATCTGCTGTCTCCAGACTTTTTAATGATTGCCATTTTAACTGGCATGAGATGGTATCTCAATGTAGTTTTGATTTGCATTTCTCTAATGACCAGTGATGATGAGCATTTTTTCATGTTTGTTGGTCTCATGTATGTCTTCTTTTGTAAAGTGTCTGTTCATATCCTTTGCCCATTTTTGAATGGGCTTGTTTGTTTTTTTCTTGTAAATCTCTTTTAGTTCTTTGTAAATTCTTGATATCAGCCCTTTGTCAGATGGGTAAACTGCGAAAATTTTTTCCATTCTGTTGGTTGCCAATTCACTCTAATGACTGTTTCTTTTGCTGTGCAGAAGCTGTGGAGTTTAATTAGGTCCCATTTGTCTATTTTGGCTTTTGTTGCCAATGCTTTTGGTGTTTCTTAACTTTTCCTGCCCATCATCTCCATTTACACACATTAGTGAGCACCATCCCTGCCATGGCCACTAGATGTCAGAATAAAGCACTCCATGGAGCTCTGATGTTCAAGATCTACTGCTGGAAAAAGATCTTAATAAGTGCTTAGACGTTTTAAAAGGCAAATAGTAACACACAAACCAAGAAGCTGGATAAGCAGAACTGCTTGATCCAAGGAAAAAGGGTGACTGTATATTTTAATAAAAGTCCATTTTAAAGATTACAAAATATTAAAGAAATAGAATTTCTTGTAGAAACTGAAATGGCACTGTTCTATGTGTATTTGAGATAATGAAAACAGAGAGACTCAGCCTAGATGTAGAAGAGGAGAACAAAGCATAAGGAACTCGGAAATAATAACTGCTTTGGGTCCTAAGTTGAAGAATTGGGGTTCCAGCCAAATTCACCTAAAGCTCTGGTAGATAAGAAAACCCAGCCACAAAGTCTGGGGTCACCCTCAAGACTTTGCTAAGTGTCATATGTAAAGTAATCCTTTTTGCATTTGTATTTTGTATGTTAGAGACTATTCGTACTCCTGATGTCTATTCTGCTCTACATCTACAATTATAGAACAAACATCTGGGCACATAACCCACTAACTAAAGTCTATACTTCCAGACTCCTTTGCACACAGGTGTGGCCATGTGGCTAGGTAATGATCAATAGAATGTGAAAAGAAACAATATACACAACTTTCCGATTGTGCTCTTAAAAAGAAAGAGCTTGCTTTCTCTTTCCCCCTTTTCTCTTCCTATTGGCTAGACTACAAATACGGTGTTGAATGTGGCAGGACCACAAACTAAAACTCTTGGTCCCTGTCACCCTAGAGCTGCCATATCAATCCTGAACTGCTTATGTTCAAGTAAGTTATAGGAAAGAGAAATTACTTTCTATCATGTTGAAGTTTCTGTTATTTTAGCCTCTGTCAGAGAAGCTGAATGAGCATTCTAATTAATATTATTATAAAGTCATATAAAATTCATTTTTACATTTTGATTGTACTATCATTCTTATGAAATAAATGAAACAAAACGTTTCTCTTCATTTCACAAATGGGAAAACTGATCAAGACCACTGTATTTGTCTGTTTTCACACTTCTATAAAGAACTGTCTGAGACTGTGTAATTTATAAAGGAAAGAAGTTTAATTGCCTTACAATTAAATTTAACTGACTTACATGGCTGGAGAGGCCTTTGGAAAATTACAATCATGGCAGAAGGCAAAGGGAAAGCAAGGTACCCTCTTCACAAGGTGGCAAGAAGGAAAATGAATGCAGGAGGAACCAAACACTTACAAAACCATCAGATCTTGTGAAAACTCACTATCAGGAGAACAGCATGGGGGAAACCCTCCCATGATTCAATTATCTTCACCTGGCCTCTCCTTTGACATGTGAGGATTGCGGGGATTATAATTTAAGATGAGATTTGAGTGGGACACAAAGCCTAACCATATCAACAACCATCTAAAAAAAGTTATTTTTCTCTGCCAAAGAATGATTGTGGCTTAAGGTATAACCCAGACAAAACTCAAAGTTCATTTGTTAACATAAATGTGGAGTCCTGAGTGGGTCCTTATTGGGTACAGTACATGACTATGGTTCATCAGTTTCAGTTAGAAAGAAATTAAAGAGAGTGGAATGAAATAAACTCTAGATGGAAAATTACTTCGTTCCTCCAGACACCACAGTGGAACAGAGATCACCTTGTCACAGGCACAGAATTTCAGGGCTTGGAGGAGAAAAAAATGTCATCTTATAGAAGCTTAGTGCACAGTGAGTTAGCAGAGACAGCATTAGAGCTCAGGTTCAGTGTTTGTTACAATGCCACCCTGACATTCTTATTTTGTCATTTTTACCATTAAACATTTATTAAGAGTAAACTGAGTGCAACTCACCATACTGGGTGCTTGATGCAGCAAGTATGGTTTAGAGGGCTTGTATGTTACACACAAACTCTTGAGTGGCAAAGCAGGATTTTGACTTAAGTCTGTCTGTCTCCAATACCTGTGTAATTTCCACTACTTTCCATTGCCTCTTTTAATAGAAGCAACCCGATGTCAAGATGTAGTTTTCGTTAGTTTTTCTTTGCTTGTTTGCTTGTTTATGCAAATAGTGTTAAGTTGTTATCATCTCAAAGTAATATGTGACAAGATAGTATTGCAAGCCTCATGGGAATCCTTCAAACCAAAAAACATGCAACAGATACACAGAAAACTAAAAGCAAGAAACTAAATCATACCAACAGAGAAAATCACCTTTGCTAGAGGAAGACAGGATAAAAAAAGGAAAGAGAAGGCCACAAAACAAGCAGAAAACAGATTTTAGAAAAAGCAGAAATAAGTCCTTACTTATCAATAACAACATTGAATGTAATGGACTTAACTCTCCAATCAAGACAGAGTGACTGAATGAATGAAAAAACAAGACCCACTGATCTGTTGCCTATAAGAAACATACTTCACCTATAAAAACACAAATAAACTGAAAATAAAGGGATGAAAAAGGTATTCTATAAGAATGGAAACCAAAAAAGAGCAGGAGTAGCTATATTTATATCAGACAAAATAGGTTTCAAGACAAAAACTGTAAGAAGAGGCAAAGAAGGTCAGTATATAATAATAAAGGGATCAATTTAGCCAGAGGCAACTTTAAATATATATGCACCAAACACTGGAGCATCCAGATACATAAAGCAAATATTATTAGAGCTAAATATAGAGAGATAGGCCCCAATACAATAATAGCTGAAGATTTTAACATCCTATTTTCAGCACTGGACAGATCTTCCAGACTGAAAATCAACAAAGAAATATCAGACTTATAAAGTGCAATAAAATTTATATATATTTGTAGAGAAACATCAGACTTAATCTATACTATAGAGGAAATGTATCTAATAGATATTTACAGATATTCATCCAACTGCTGCAGAATATACATTATTTTCCTCAGTACATGGATAATTCTCAAGAATAGATCATATGTTAGGTCACAAAACAGGTCTTAAAACATTCCAAAAATAAAAATAATAGCAAGTATCTTCTCTGACCACAGTGGAATAAAACCAGACATCAATAACAAGATAAATTTGGAAAAAATACAGATACATGGAAATTAACAATATGCTCCTGAATGACAGGCGAGTCAATGAATAAATTAAGAAGGAAATTGGAAAATTTTTTGAAGCAAATGATAATGGAAACACACCAAAACCTATGGAATATAGCAAAAACAGTATAAGAGGGTTGTTTATAGCTGTAAGCGCCTACATCAAAAAGAGTAAAAACTTCAAACCATCTAATGATGCATCTTAAAGAACTAAAAAAGCAAGAACAAACCAAACCTAAAATTGTAATAGAAAATAATTAATAGAAACCATTTGTAAATTTTTCCTTTTGTTGCTACCGCTTTTGGCATATTTGTCGTGAACTCTTTGCCCAAGCCTATGTCCTCAATGGTATTGCCTACGTTGTCTTCTGGGGTTTTTAGAGTTTTGGGTTTTACATTTGTTTTTAATCCATCTAGAGTTAATTTTGTATATGGTGTAAAGAATGGGTCCAATTTCAATCTTCTGCATATGGCTAGCCAGTTATCCCAGCACAATTTATTGAATAGGATATCCTTTCCTCATTGCTTGTTTTTGTCAGGTTTGTCAAAGATCAGATAGTTGTAGGTGTGCAGTCTTATTTCTGGGTTCTCTATTCTGTTCCATTGGTCTATGTGTCTGTTTTTGTACTAGTACCATGATGTTTTGGTTATTGTAGCTCTGTAGTATAGTTTGAAGTGAAGTAGCTATTATTAAAAAGTCAAAAAATTGGCTGGGCATGGTGGCTCATGCATGGTGGCTCATGCCTGTAATCCCAGCACTTTGGAAGACCGAGGCAGGTGGATCTTGAGGTCTGGAGTTTGAAACCAGCCTGGCCAACATGGTGAAACCCTGTCTCTACTAAAAATACAAAAATTAGCTGGATGTGGTGGCACATGCCTGTAATCCCAGCTACTCTGGAGGCTGAGGCAGGTGAATTGCTTGAACCTGGGAAATAGAGGTTACAGTGAGCCAAGATCCCACCACTGCACTCCAGCCCGGGTGACAGAGCAAGATCTCATCTCAAAAAAAAAAAAAAAAATTAAAAAATAACATGCCAGCAAGGTTGTAAAAAAAAAAATGCTTGTACACTGTTGATGGGAGTGTAAATTAGCTCAGCCATTGCAGAAGGCACTGTGGTGATTCCCAAAGAGCTAAAGACAGAAATACTATTCAACCCAGCAATCTCTTTACTGGGTGTATACCAAAGGAACACAAATTATTCTATTATACAGACACATGCACATGTATGTTCATTGTAGAACTATTCACAATTGCAAAGACATGAAATCAACCTAAATGCCCATCAATGATAGACTGGATAAAGAAAACGTGGTGCATATATATCATAGAATACTATGCAGCCATAGAAACTGAGATCATTTTCTTTGCAAGGACATGGATGGAGCTGGAGGCCATTATCCTTAGCAAACTAATACAGGAACAGATAACCACATACCACATGTTCTTACATTTAAGTGGAAACTAAATGATGAGAACACATGGACACAAAGAGGGGAACAACTCACACTGAGGCTTTTTGGAGGGTGGAGAGTGGGAGGAGGGAGAAGGTCAGGAAAAAGTAACCAATGGGGACTAGGCTGAGTGCCTAGGTAATGAAATAATCTGTACAATAAACCCCCATGACACAAGTTTACTGATATAACAAACCTGCACTAGTACCCCAAAACTTAAAATGAAAGTTAAAAATAGAAAAGAAATAATAAAAATCAGGGGAGAAATAAATAAAATTGTAATTTAAAAATACAAAAAAAATCAAAGAAACAAAAGATCATTTTTTTGAAAAGTTAAAATTGACAAAGCTTTATCAAGGCTAAGGAAAAAGAGAATATCTAAATAAACATAATCAGAAATGAAAAATTACAACTGATACTGCAGAAATTCAAAGGATCATTAGTGGCTACTATAAGCAACTATATGCCAATATATTGGGAAATCTAGAAGAAATAGACAAATTCCTAGACACATTGAACCTGGTTCAATATTGTACCAGGAAAACAAAAATCCCAAAGAACAGACCAATAACAAATAATATCAAAGCTGTAATAAAAAGTCTTCCAGTAAAGGAAAACCTGGTACCCAATGGTTTCACTGCTGATTTCTACTGAACATATAAAGAAAAACTCATACCATCCTACTTAAACTTTTCCAAAAATAGAGAAGGGAATACTTCCAAACTCATTCTATGAGGCCAATATTACCAGACAAAGACACATGAAAAGAAAAGAAAATAAGACTATAGGCCAATATCTCTGATGAATATTGGCACAAAATATTAGCAAACTGAATTCAAAAATACACTGGAAAGTTCACTCATCATGACCAAGTGGGATTTATCCTTGGGATGCAAAGATTGTTCAACATATGCAAATCAATCAATGTGAAACATCATATCAACAGAATAAAGGATGAAAACCATGTGACCATTTCAATTGATGCTGAAAAAGGATTCACTAAAGTTCAACATCTATTCATAATTTAAAAGCTCTCAAAAAAACTAGGCATAGAAGAAAACATACCTTAACATAATAAAAGCCATATACAACAAACCCACAGCTAATATCACACTGAATAGGGAAAAACTGAAAGCCTTTCCTCTAAGATCTGAAACATGACAAAGATGCCCATTTTCACCACAGTCATTCAGTGTCCTACTGAAAGTCCTAGCTAGAACAATCAGACCAGAAAAAAAAATAAAGGCTTCCAACTTGGAATGGATGAAGTTCAATCATCCTTGTTTACAGATGACATAACCTTATATTTAAAAAACCTAAAGACTCCACACAAAAGAAAACTATTAGAACTGACAAATTCAGTGAAGTTGCAGGATGGAAAATCAACATACAAAAATCAGTAGCATTTCTGTATGCCAATAGTGAACAATCTGAAAAGAAATTTTTAAAAGTAACCCCATTTACAATAGCCACAAATAAAATTAAATGCCTAGGAATTAAGCAAAGCAGAAAAAACAATTTCTATAATGAAAACTATAAAACAATGATGAAAAACATTGAAGAGGACACCAAGAAATGGAAAGATATTCCATGTTCATGGATTGAAAGAATTAATATTATTAAAATGTCCACATTACCCAAAGCAATATACTAGCATAAAAACAGACACATAGACCAATGAACCAGAAAAAAAGAGCCCAGAAACAAATCCATACACCCACAGTGAACTCATTTTTTACAAAGGTGCCAAGAACACACTGGGGAAAAGACAGTCTCTTCAGTAAATGGGGCTGGGAAAACTGAATATTTATATGCGGAAGAATGAAAGTAGGTCCATATCTCTCACCATATACGAAAACAAAATGAAAATGGATGAAAGACTTAAATCTAAGACCTCAAATTATGAAACTATTATAAGAAAAATGGGGGAAATCTCTAGGACACTGGTCTGGGCAAAGATTTCTTTAGCAATACCCCACAAGCACAGGCATCCAATGCTAACATTTACAAATGGAATTACATCAAGTTTAAAAGCTTCTGCACAGCAAAAGATATAATCAACGAAGTGAAGAGACAACCCACAAAATGGGATAAAATTTTGCAAACCACTCATCTGACTAGGAATTAATAACCAGAATATGTAAGAAACTTACATAGCTTCCTCAAAAAAAAAAAAAATACCCAAAAGAAAGGGAATCAGTATATCAAAGAGATATCTGCACTCTTTTGTTTGCTGCAGAACCATTCACAACAGCCAAGATATGGAAGCAACCTAAGTGTCCATCAACAGAGAAAAGGTAGTACATATACACAATACAGTACTATTCAGCTATAATAAGAAAGAATGAGGTTCTGTCATTTGCAACAACATGGATGGAACTGGAGATCATTATGTAAAGTGAAACAAGCCAGGCACAGAAAGAAAAACACTGTATTTCTCACTTACATTTGAAATTTAAAAATCAAAACAATTGAACTCATGGACATAAAGAGTGGAAGGATGGTTACAAGGTAGTTGGGGGAGATGGGGATGGCTAATGGGTACAAAAGTAATAGTTACAAACAATGAATAAGACAAATAAGACCTATTATTTGATGGCCCAATAGGATGACTATAGTTAATAATAATTTAATTTTGCATTTTAAAATAACTAAAAGGATATACTTGGATTGTTTGTAACACAAATGATAAATGCTTGAGGGATGGATACCCCATTCTCAATGACAGGATTATTATTCATTGCATGCCTGTATCAAAACATCACATGTATGCCCTAAATATATACACTTATACTCACAAAAAATTAAAATTAAATTATTTTTAATTCAGGTTGTCCATTTGACCTAAACAAGCATGGGAAGTTGTCAGGGGCAGACAAGAGGCATCACTGCTGAAGCATGAAGCCAGCATTTTTACAGACACACAGAAGTTGGTCAGAACTAGCACTGGTTTGAGGATTTATTTTTTCTTTTTCTTGCTTTTTTAATAGAGACAAGGTTTCACTGTTTCCCAGTCTGGCCTCAAACTCTTGGGCTCAAGCGATCTGCCTGCCTCAGCCTCCCAAAGTGCTGGGATTGCAGGTGTGAGCCACCGTGACTGGTTGGGTTTGAGAATTTCAACGATATGATGATAAAAAGCTGACTATTTGTCTTAGATTAGACTATATCTCAGCACACACTCAGGCCATCGTGTCAGCTGCTCAGTTCAGAAGCAGGTTGGCTGCCCACACATCTGCATTCCCTGAGCATGTTGCCCACTCCTGTTTCTGCTGTCTTTGGCCTTCTACAAAGTTGCGTTCTCCAAGGTTGGTTTATCACAGGAGATACTTGGAAAGTGCCCAGAGTCCTCAAGTGAAATAGGGACATCTATTCAATCCCAGCTTGACTGCTTCCCACCATACCTCCGAGATTATAAAGGCTGTATCAGGAGTGTCCATTCCAGAAGTCCCATTGCCTCCATCCTTGGTCCCGTCACTTGGAAACATGAGACTGTATCCACCTTGAGTCAATTCCAGAATCCTAGAACAAGGGGTCCTTCTACCTTTCTATTTCCATTTCTACTTTGTCCCATAAAGTGAAAGGAAATGTAGCCACCCTTAGGCTAAGTTCCACGTTCTCTCCTCCATAGATGAGCATTCCACCATCCAGAGACCCGATCTCTCCCAGGAAGAGCCTGTTGGCAGCCAAGATGCCCGTGATTGAAGGACTCCTACAGAGCACACAGCAAGAGTCACTAATCTCTCCACAAGGAACAGAGGTGAGGGGTGGGATGCTCAATGATTTTTTGGGCTTCAGAACTCTATCTAAGTCTGCTCTTATCATGAAGGCCTTCCCTAAACCCTCAGGCTGGACTAAGTGCATGTAGCTTTCCCTGGCCCACTGTGTTATCATAACCCTTCTCAAAATATATTGAAATTACATCCTTTTCATCTAGATATCCTTACTTCATAGCCTGCTAATGCTTGAAATGGCCCAAATGCTTTCCAAAATTTTAAATTTGGGGAAATTTTCATTTAAAAATGACTAAAATAATTTTAAATTTTGGAAAGAATTTGGGCCAAGCATTAGCAGGCTATGAAGGCTTGATTAGCAAGCTATGGAGGCTTGATTTTTGCCTGAAAGTCCCTGAACAGCCCAATGTGTCTGTGATTTCTTAACTGGGATAACTCATTGGTTTTTTTTTTCCCTCTATCCCTTGTCCTTTACCTCAACCCCTCCCTTCCTTCCACCTCACCCCAATTACTACCACCAAAGATAAACAAAATCCATGCACTTCATCCCTGCCTTCCCAGGTGCTACCCACTTTCCCTGAACCTGCTCAGACTTACTTCACTGGGGCAGTGGCATCATGCAGATCAATCCAGGCTTGTGGCAGTGCATCCTAGTGGCACCAGAGTTCCCAGTTAAACCCATCGACTGCCAGTTGATATTTATCCAGTTCGAAGGTGTCAAAATGAATGTTGTCAAACACAGGAGACACAATCACGGTGTGGTCTTCCTGAATCCGAGCCAAGATTGGCTCTGCCCTAGAAGAAGAGCGTGCAGCAAGCTGCTCCAAGCACCTTGCCCTAACACTGAGCACCTCCTCCATTTAGGCTGTGCTAAGTTGTGAGTAGAACTCTGCAGAGTCCAGAGAATCTCTGTACCTTTTGAGGTAGCTGAAGCTGCTAGCAGCCAACCCGTGTCAAGAACAGGTTTGAAATGAGTACCCAAGGAGCACCCCAGGCCATTGTGAAGCAGGATTATCAGTATTTATATTACTCCTTGAATTTATGTTATCTCTTGGTTCTCCCTGTTTCCAGAATGATGCTTCTTTCCTGTCTGATTCTTCACATTTTTTAAAGAACATAGCTCTCGGATAGCGCGGCCTTGGGATCTGGTGTCTCCCAGTCTGCTGAAGCCCGGAGGCCATCACCATGGACTTCCAGCATCGCCCTGGGGGCAAGACCGGGAGTGGGGGCGTGGCCTCCTCCTCCGAGAGCAACCGTGACTGCAGGGAGCGCCTCCGGCAGCTGGCACTGGAGACCATCGACATCAACAAGGACCCATATTTCATGAAAAACCACCTGGGCTCCTATGAATGCAAGCTCTGCCTGACGCTTCACAACAATGAGGGGAGCTACCTGGCACATACCCAGGGGAAGAAGCACCAGACCAACTTGGCCCGGCGAGCAGCCAAGGAGGCCAAGGAGGCCCCTGCCCAGCCTGCGCCTGAGAAGGTCAAGGTGGAGGTGAAGAAGTTTGTGAAGATCGGCCGCCCGGGCTACAAGGTGACTAAGCAGAGGGACTCGGAGATGGACCAGCAGAGCCTCCTTTTCCAGATCGACTACCCTGAGATCGCCGAGGGCATCATGCCACGCCACCGCTTCATGTCCGCCTACGAGCAGCGGATCGAGCCCCCGGACTGGCGCTGGCAGTATCTGCTGATGGCCGCCGAGCCCTACGAGACCATCGCCTTCAAGGTGCCGAGCAGAGAGATCGACAAGGCAGAGGGCAAGTTCTGGACGCACTGGAACCGGGAGACCAAGCAGTTCTTTCTCCAGTTCCACTTTAAGATGGAGAAGCCCCCGGCTCCGCCCAGCCTCCCTGCCGGGCCTCCTGGGGTGAAGCGGCCTCCACCCCGGCTGATGAACGGTCTGCCCCCTCGGCCACCGCTGCCTGTCTTTGCCGCCGCCACCGCCAGGAGGCCTGCCTCTGCCACCCATGCCCCCCACGGGGCCTGCGCCCTCAGGGCCCCCAGGACCACCCCAACTGCCCCCGCCAGCTCCAGGGGTCCACCCCCCGGTCCCAGTGGTGCACCCCCCCACATCTGGGGTCCATTCCCCAGCTCCTGGGGTCCACCCCACAGCTCCTGGCGTCCATCCCCCAGCCCCTGTGGTCCACCCACCAACCTCTGGGGTCCATCCCCCAGCCCCTGTGGTCCACCCTCCAGCCCCAGGGGTTCACCCACCAGCCCCCGGGGTTCACCCACCAGCCCCGGGGGTCCACCCTCCCCAGCAGCAGGAGTTCACCCCCAGGCCCCAGGGGTGTACCCAGCAGCCCCAGCCGTTTACCCTCAGGCCCTGGGGTGCACCCACCAGCCCCAGGGATGTACCCTCAGGCCCCAGGGGTCCACCCCCAACCTCCCGGGGTCCATCTATCAGCTCCTGGGGTCCACCCTCAGCCTCCTGGAGTTCACCCCTCAAATCCTGGGGTACACCCCCCCAACTCCCATGCCCCCAATGCTGAGGCCCCCACTCCCCTCCAAAGGCCCAGGGAACATACCTCCCCCTCTCCCAGCCAACTGAGAAGCTGCTCCCTTCCCAGCGAGCCCGGCTGATAATTCATGTATTATAATAGGAACATAGTGGTTAGAACTAGGGCTCAGGACTCTGAAGTTCATGGTCAAATCTCAATTCTGTCACTTACCAGCTGCAGGATATTGAACAAGTTCCTTCATTAGTCCATGCCTTAGTTTTGTGCATCTGTATAATGGGTCAAAAAGTGGTTCCTTCCTCATAGGGTGGTTGTAATGATTAAAATAGTTAACACATATAAGGTGCTTAGAACAAGCAATGTTAGCTACCATTAAATGATCTCATTTAATTCTCACTATAGTTCATAAAACAGTCATTATCAACATTCATATTTAGTGTATAAGAAAACCAGAGCATGAAGATGTTGAGTTACCCAAGGACATAACACGTATAAAGGAGAAGTCTGGATTATGAACTCAGAAAATGAGGACTCAGGTCCACTGTCTTCCACGTCTCTTCCTTGGGTAGGCTAGACTCAGGGCAGGGGGCACCCTGTGGGCAAGAGCTGTTGCCATTTTGAAGAGTCAGCACCCAAAGCTCTCTTTTCTTCAGGCTTAGTGATCCAGGAAGAGTGATCTATTCCTCATAAGGAGCAACTCTAAGTCCCTTCCTGGCATCTAGGGTCCTCCTCTAGACTCTGTTTCACCCCATAGTCTCCTTCATAGTGACTGGGAGGTGTGCAGGTAGATTTGGAGACACACAGTCCTGGCCTAACTCCCAGCTCTGCCACTGGCTTGCAGTCCAGTTTAAGCACACTGTGTGATCTCTCAAAGTCTTAGTTTCCTCATCTGTGTAACAGATAATTATCCTCTGTCTTGACTTTGTGAAGATTAAATGTAGCTAGCACAAATAGACCCTCAACTAATAATCTTTTTATTTTCCCTACAAGAGAAACCCAGGGTGTCCTAAACTCTAAGCCAAACCTCTTTCCAGCCAAGCACAGATGACAAGTGATGATTTTTACAATTATTCTTTATCATGTTGCTCACCATTTGAGCCGAAATCATCCACCAAGATTATTTCCTTCAACAATCGAGATGGTGTCCGGTTGATAATACCGGTGATGGCCCGTTGTGTAACAGACAGAGCTACTCTTCAGGGATTTTCACATTTCTTTGATTTAATTGATAAATAATTTTGTATATTTATGGGGTACAGTGTGGTGTTTTGATATACGTGTTCATTGAGGAAAGGCGAAATCAAGTTAACCAACATATCTGTCATCTCACCAACTTCTTTTTTTGGCAATAAGAATGTTAAAAATCTATTACTTAGTAATTTCAAATATGTAACTGTGGTCACCATGCAGTTTTAGATCATTAGCACTTATTCCTCTGGTCTAACTAAGTTCACAGCCTTTGCTCAGCATCTCTCCTTCCCTTCCACTTCCCAGCCTCCGGAAACCACCTTTTTCCTGTTTCTACGAGAATGACTTTTTTAGATTATTTCCAGGACATTTTCTTCCAGGCTTCTTCCTCGGGCTTGTTTTTGTTGTTGTTTGTTTGTTTTCGTATTCTAACACGCAGTTTTAAATTCTGTTTCTTTAACAATTAACAGTGGATCTTTGCCAATTCACATTTTTTCGTGTTGCCACATAATTGTCAGTAAGTGAACATTTCACATTCTCTCAGCCCTCCTTTTTCTAACAGGCCAAACAGGGTATATATATTCTTGTTTAATTCACATGCACAGCACTTGACTTTTGGTGCGTTTAACATTTCTCCCACTCCCAACACCTGAGCCAATAAATGGCCGTCTTGAACCAGCATCCGCTTGGTTAGTGAGGAGCTGCTTTGTTTCATTGACACACTCTTATGTTTCTTTTGCAGGTACTGAGTTTTGGCAATTGGGGATGAAAAAGATCAAACCCGGAAAGAGGATGAACTTAACAGGCAGTGCTGGTATACAGAGTCGCTTTTCCTCAGCTACTTAACTTGGTGGCTGACAACCTGTTGCACTGGGCCTGTTACTCTAGAGCCAAATCTACCCACTACAAAACTCAGTCCAATCCAATGGGCAGACTGAGTTTTACTGGCACACAGTCATGCCCATTCTATACGTTGTCTACGCTGCTTTTATGTGAGAACATCAGAGGTGAGTACAGTTGACCTTTGAACAACTTGGGGGTTAGAGGATGCCGACCCCCTGTACAGTCAAAAATCCACATGGAACTTTTTTTCCTTCTGAGACAGAGTCTGTTTCTGTCACCCAGACTGGAGTGCAGTGGGGCCAGGCTGGTCTTGAACTCCTAGCCTCAAGTGATCTACCCACCTCGGCCTTTCAACGTGCTGGAATTACAGGTGTAAGCCACCATTCCTGGGCCTATGTATAACTTTTGACTCCCTAAAACCTAACCACTGATAGCCTACTGTTGACCAAAGCCTAGCAATAACAAACAGTTGATTAATATAAGGTGTGAAGCCACCATGCCTGGCCCCACATAGAACTTCTGACTCTAGAACCTAACCACTGATAGCCGACTGTTGACCAAAAACCTTATCAATAACAAACGGTTGATTAATACATATTTTGTATATGTACTATATACTGTGCTCTCTATATACTTTATAATAAAATAAGCTAGAGAAAAGAAACTTGAAAAAATAAGGGGCCAGGCGAGGTAGCTCACACCTGTAATCCCAACACTTTGGGAGGCTGTAGTGGGTGGATCATCTGAGGTCTGGAGTTTGAGACCAGCCTGGCCAACGTGGTGAAACCCCTGCCTACAAATATTAGCCCAGTGTAGTGGGAAACTGTAATTTAGCTGGTCGGGAAGTTGAGGCAGGAGAATCGCTTGATCCTGGGAGGTGGCGGTTGCCGTGAGCTAAGATCACGCCATTGTACTCCAGCCTGGATGACTTGAATGAAACTCTCTCAAAAAAAAAAAATAAGAATAATGAAGAGAAAATCTAATTACTCTTCACTAAGTGAAAGTAGATCATCCTAAAGGTCTTCCTTGTTGTCTATTTTGAGTAGGCTGAACGGACAGGAAGAGAAGGGGTTGGTCTTGCTGCTTCCAGACTGGCAGAGGTGAAAGAAAGTCCATATATAAGCGGAATCCGCACAGTTGAGACCGCATTGCAGAAGGGTCAGCTCTAGTTGCAACAGATTCTATAGAGCCCACCACGACTAAAACATGTATTATCGGACCGTTTAGAGGAAAACTTCCTGACCCCCTGGCCTGAAGTATCAGGGGCCAAGCCTTACGGTAGGTTGAGGAAAGGATTTAAACTCCCAACCCATGAGCCTTCCAAGCAAAACTCGGTTCCGAAAGCTCAGGTTTTGTTTTTCCATCTCGGATAATCAACAGTCACTTTGATTTTAGCTCTGCATTTCAGTGAGAAACCTTTTTTCTTGGAGAAAAGCTTGTTTAGAATTAGAGGGAAAGAAACGAGAAGTACTAACCGTGTTCGTTAGTTCTCATGTAAACCTGTTCCGGGTAGGTCACCCCTTATCCACTAAATAGAAACTTTTCTCCTGCAAAAATGTGACCCGTTAGTAAAGCCTAGAAACCGTCATTTATCGTGTTTTCTTTTGTGAATAGTTTTGGTGTTTGTGTCCCTTTTGTAAGATTCAAGTTTTCTTCCCTGAGAATTGCATCTGCCCGACATGAGCGGTGCTTGTGGCCTCATGGTGCCCTGCCTTCCCCTCTCTTTCAGTGTGGATGACATCCACTTTCTGGTGCTCCAGAACCTGATCCAGAGCACACTGGCCCTCTCGGACAGTCACATGAAGTCTTATCAGTCATTCCAGGTGGGTACCGGCTGCTCAGCAGCACAGTGGGGACATGGGCCCTTCCCAAGCCGGGCTCACGAGATGCTGGCACCTGCTGGTCTCCACCATGGGCTAGCAGGGGCTGATTCCCCCAACATGTCGGCCCACACATCTTTCGACTTTTTTATCATTGTTTTTATTTTTATTTATTTGTATTTACTGTGTATGTTTACAGCATATCAAACTAGAGGATTCGATATTTGTATACACTGCAGAATAATCACCACAATCAAGCTGATTAGCACATCCATCACCCAACATAGCACCTTGTGATCTCTCCTCCTGGCACATCTCAGGTGTACAGCATCAAACTGTCACCTGTCATTACCAAGCTGTGAGCCTCCAGGGCTCAGCATCTTATAGAACTGAAGCTTTGCAACCCGTGGCCAGCTTCTCCTCATCTTTCTCTTTAGTCTTTAAAGCATGGGAACGGGATCCAGTGACCTCCACAATCCCTCCCAGAGCTGAAGTTGTTAAGTCTAATGTTTGAGACAGAAAACGAAGCAGGAGAGGAAATGAGGCGTGGCAAAAGAAATGAGAAAGTAATTGAGATTTTCAGATCATCACCTGCGAACGCCAAGATATTCTGGTCATGGTAGGTCACTGGGTGGGAAAGCTGCCTTTCAAAGTCAGTGCTCTTACCACTCTTTTACAAATGTGGACACTTGAGGTTCAGAGAGGTTAAATCATATGCCTGAGACCGCACAGCTCAGTCATCACCCAGGATCCCAACACAGAGGTGCTGAGGGGCCCCAGCCAGTGCTACCCAGGGCCTCATACTCCCCCAAGTCATCGCAAAAGTGAATTCTAAGAAGGACCTGTTCATTTTGCATTTCATCTCTAAGCCTAAAAATCTGCTCCTGGCTTACATTAACAAGTCTACCTGATTGGGAATATGAGGGGAAAAAAAAGAAAATGGGACTTTTCTGTTCCCACTGATGCATTTGGATGGTTAAGGACCTGATGGTTAGGGCACCTGGGAGTCCACAGAGAGATCTTGTAGCATGTGGAGCCCAAGCCCCATCACCAGAGACTCCAGTTAGGAGCAGCAAAGTAGGGCCCTGACAAGAGCGTGCCACCGCCCCCAGTCCTGAAGGGGCCGATGGGCCGGCCTTGCAGAAACAGCAGCGTCAACCCTGCGGGGGACCGCAGGTGCTTGTTGCATTCCCAGGCACGTTCTTGTTACTTTGGCCACAGTGGGGCAGGGAGGATAGGGGGAAATGGAGCTGGTTCAGGAAAATGCCCTGCTTCAGAGCAGTACCCTGGC
>JAKFGQ010000576.1:0-19723 GCA_021498475.1 Saguinus midas | reverse complement strand
TGAGGCATGTGCACTGTGCAGTATGTGTGTCTGAAGTGTGTGTGTCTGTGTGAGGTGTGTGCACTGTGGAGTTGTGTGTGTTCTGCAGTGTGTGTTTATGTGAGGTTTGTGCACCTTTGAATGTGTGTGGTGAGTGGTGTGTGTGTATAAAATGTGAGCACTGAGTGTGTGTGTTGAGGTGTGTGGTAACTAATGTGTAAAATGTGAGGTGTATACACACAGGAGAGAGGAGGGATAGCCATGGGAGAAAAGAAAATACACACTGGAGGAAGAAGGATACACACAGAAGACAGAAGGACACACACAAAATAGAAAAGGATACACAGAGAAGAGTGGAAGATACACACAAGAGGAAGGATTATGCTCACAGGAGAGAGAAAGATCCCCACAGGTGAAAGGAGAATACACTGAGAAGAAACAATTATACACACAAAAGAGAGAAGTATACACACAGGAGAGAGGGGGATACACACAGGGTGAGGAAGACACACAGAAGAGAGGAAGATACACACATTAGAGAGACAGATAAACACATGAGAGAGAAGAATACACAAAAAAGACAAAGGCATACACAAAAGAGAGGCTGATACACACAGGAGAGAGGAAGATACACACACAAAATAAAAGATACACGCAGAAGAGGCGGATAAACACAAAAGAGAGGAGGATACAGAAAGGAGAGCGGAGGATACACACAGGAGAGAAAATGATACAAACAGGAGAGAGGAGGATACACACGTGAAAGGAGGATACACACAGGAGAGAGGAGGATACACACAAAAGAGAGGGAAATACACTAAGGAGAGTCGGGATACAAACAGGAGAGTGCGGCATACACAAATGGGGAGGGGGATACACACAGGAGAGAGGAGGATACACAAAAGAGAGAGGAAAATACACACAGGAGAAAGGAGGATACACAAGAAAAGAGAAGAATGCACACAGGAGAGAGGGGTATAAACAAAAAATAAAGGAGAATACACACAGGAGAGAGGGGTATACACACAGAAGAGAGGGGAATACCAACAGGAGAGTGGGGCATACACACAGGAGGGAAGGTAATACACACAGGAGAGAGAAGCATACACACAGGAAGAGAAGAATAAATACAAGAGAGAGGAAAATACACACAAAAGACTGGAGGATGCAGACAGAATAGAGGATGATACACGCAAGAGTGAGGAAGATACACACAGGAGAAAGGAGGATACACACAAAAGAGAGTAGGATACACGCAGAAGAGAGGAGGATACACACAGGAAAGTAGGGAAATACACACAGGAGAGGGGGATACACACAGAAGAGAGGAAGATACACACAGGAGATAAGAAGATGCACACAGGAGTGGAAGATTCACACAAAAGAGAAAATGATACACACAGGAGAGACGAGGATACACACAGCAGAGAGAACAATATACAAAGAAGAGAGGGATACACACAGAATAGAAAAAAATACACACAGAAGAAAGAAGGGTACACACAGGAGAAAAAAGGATACAAAGAGCAGAAAGAAGGATGCACACAGGAGAGAAGGATACACACATAAGAGAGTGACATACACAAAGGGGAGACAAAAATATACACAAAATTGAGGAAGATACACATAGGAGAGAGGGGCATACACACAGAAGAGAGTGGGATACACACAGGAGAAAAGAAAATACACACTGGAGAGAGTAGGATACACACAGGAGACAAGAGGATACACACAGGAGAGAGGGGAAATACACACAGGATAGTGAAAGATACACACAGAAGAGAGGAGGATACACAGGAGAGAGGATAATCCACACAAATGAAAAAAGGATACAAACAGCAGAGAGGAGGATACACACAGGAGAGAGGGGAAAAAACACAGTAGAGTGGGGGATACACAAATGTGGAGGGGAATACACACAGGAGGGAAAAAGATACACACAGGAAAGAAGAAAATACACATAGGAGAGAGGAGCATACACAAAAAAGACATGAACGTACACACAGGAGAGGAAGATACACACAGGAGAATGGGGGATACACACAGGAAAGACAGGATACACTGAAAAGAGGGGGATACACACAGGAGAGAGGGGCATACACACAGGAGAGAGGAGGATACACACAGGATAGAGGAGAATACACACAATAGAGAGAAAAATACACAGGGTAGATAGGGGGTATACACACAGAAGAGAAGAAGATACACAAAGAAGAGAAGAAGATACACACAGGAGAGAGGAAAATACAAACAGGGGAGAGATAAATACGCCCAGGAGAGAGGACGATACACACAAAAGAAAAAAAATACAAACAGGAGAGAGAAGGATACACAGAGGTGAAAAAAGGATACACACAGGAGAGAGGGAGATAAAGACAAAAGAGGGAGATACACACAGGATGAATGGGGATACACACAGGGGGAGGGGGATACACACAGGAGAGAGGAGGATCCACACAAGAGAGAGGTAAGGACACACAGAAGAGAAGGATACACACAGGAAAGGGTAATACACACAGGAGAGAGGAGATACACACAGACAAAAAGGATACACAGGAGAGAGGAGAACACACACATGAGAGAGGAAGATACACAAGGAGAGGGGAAAACACAGCAGAGAGGATACACACAGGAGAGAGGACACACACAGAAATGGGGAATGCACACAGGATAAAGGAGTATACAGAGGAGAGGGACACACAAAAAAAGGAGAGCATACACACAGAAGAGAGGAGGATACAGACAGGAGAGAAGGAAGATACACACAGGAGAAAGGGAATACACAGAAGAGTGGGGCATACACACAGGATGGAGGGAATACACAAAGAGGGGATACTAACAGGGTGAGAAGAATAAATACAGGAGGGAGAAGGGATACAAAAAAAGAGAGGAGGATACACAGCAGAGAGGAGGATACAACGCAGGAGAGAGGAGGATACACACAGGAGAGAGAAGGAATACACGCAGGAGAGGGGATACAAACTGAGAGAGAAGGTTACACACAGGAGAGTAGAAGATACACACAAAAAGAGAGGAAATACACAAGAGAGAGAGGAATACACACAGAGAGAGAGGAATACACACAGAAGAGTGGTGGATAAACAGACGGAGGGTACACAATGGAGAGAGGGGACACACAACAAAGGAGGAGGAGGAGACAAAGAGAGGGGATACACACAGGAGAGAGGAGAAACACAAAAAAGGAGGATACGCACAGGAGAGAGGAGAATACACACATGAGAGAGGAAGATACACAAAGGAGAGGGGGAAAAACACAGTAGAGAGGGGGATATACACAGGAGAGAGGGATACACACAGAAATGGGGGAATGCACACAGGAGAAAGGAGTATTTACAGAGGAGAGGGGGATACATAATAAAAAGGAGAGCATACACACAGAAGAGAGGAGGATACAGACAGGAGAGAAGGAAGATACACACAGGAGAAAGGGGAATACACACAGAAGAGTGGGGCATACACACAGGATGGAGGGGAATACACAAAAAAGAGAGGGGGATACTAACAGGGTGAGAAGAATAAATACAGGAGGGAGAAGGGTACACAAAAAAGAGAGGAGGATACAGACAGTAGAGAGGAGGATAAACGCAGGAGAGAGGAGGATACACACAGGAGAGAGAAGGAATACACGCAGGAGAGGGGGATACACACTGGAGAGAGGAGGATACACAGGAGAGAGGATACACACAAGAGAGAGGATACACACAAGAGAGAGGATACACAGAGAGAGAGGAATACACACAGGAGAGTTGGGGATACACACAGAGAGGAGGATACACAAAGGAGAGGGGATACACACAGAAGAGAGGAGGATACACAAAGGAGAGGGGATACACACAGGAGAGAGGGAGAAACACTGCAAAAAGGAGGATACACAGAGGAGAGAGGAGGATAAACACAGTAGAGAAGAATATACACAGGAGAGAGGGCACACACAGGAAAGGAGATACACACAGGAGAAAGGGGATAGACACAGGAGAGGAGAATACACAAAGGAGAGGATACACACAGGAGAAAGGGAATACACACAGAAGAGAGGAGGATTTAAAAGCAGAGAGGAGGATACACAGTGGAGAGAGGATACACACAAAAGAGAGGGCATACACACAAAAGAGTTGGATTGACACAGGAAACAGGGTAATACACACAGGAGAGTAAGGGATACAAACAGGAGTGGAGGATACACAGGAGAGAGTGGATACACACAGAGAGAGGCATACACACAGGAGGAGGATACACACAGGAGAGAGGATACACACAGGAACAAGGAAGATACAAACAGGAGAGAGAAGGATACACAGAGGTGAAAAAAGGATACACACAGGAGAGAGGGAGATAAAGACAAAAGAGGGAGATACACACAGGATGAATGGGGATACACACAGGGGAGAGGGGATACACACAGGAGAGAGGAGGATCCACACAAGAGAGAGGAGGATACACACAGAAGAGAAGGGGATACACACAGGGCAAGGGTAATACACACAGGAGAGTGAAGCATACAAACAGCAGACAAAAGGATACGCACAGGAGAGAGGAGAATACACACATGAGAGAGGAAGATACACAAAGGAGAGGGGGAAAAACACAGTAGAGAGGGGGATATACACAGGAGAGAGGGATACACACAGAAATGGGGGAATGCACACAGGATAAAGGAGTATTTACAGAGGAGAGGGGGATACATAATAAAAAGGAGAGCATACACACAGAAGAGAGGAGGATACAGACAGGAGAGAAGGAAGATACACACAGGAGAAAGGGGAATACACACAGAAGAGTGGGGCATACACACAGGATGGAGGGGAATACACAAAAAAGGGGATACTAACAGGGTGAGAAGAATAAATACAGGAGGGAGAAGGGTACACAAAAAAGAGAGGAGGATACAGACAGTAGAGAGGAGGATAAACGCAGGAGAGAGGAGGATACACACAGGAGAGAGAAGGAATACACGCAGGAGAGGGGGATACAAACTGGAGAGAGAAGGTTACACACAGGAGAGTAGAAGATACACACAAAAGAGAGGAAAATACACACAAAAGAGAGGGGAATACACACAGGAGAGAGAGGAATACACACAGAAGAGTGGTGATACACAAACAGACAGGAGGGTACACAATGGAGAGAGGGGATACACAATAAATAGAGGAGGATACACAAAGGAGAGGGGGATACACACAGGAGAGAGGGAGAAACACTGCAAAAAAGGAGGATACACAGAGGAGAGAGGAGGATAAACACAGTAGAGAAGAATATACACAGGAGAGAGGGGCATACACACAGGAAAGGGAGATACACACAGGAGAAAGGGGGATAGACACAGGAGAGGGGAGAATACACAAAGGAGAGGGGAATACACACATGAGAACAGTGCGTACACACAGAAAAGAGGAGGATTTAAAAAGCAGAGAGGAGGATACACAGTGGAGAGAGGGGATACACACAAGAGAGAGGGGGATACACACAGGAGAGTTGGGGATACACACAGAAAAAAAGCGGGGATACACACAGGAGTCTGGGGGGATACACACACGAGAGATGAAGCATACAAACAAGAGGGAGGAGGATACACACAGAAGAGAGGAGGATACACAGAGTAGAGTAAAAGATACACACAGAAGAGGATGACACACACAAGAGAAAGGAGGATTCACACAGGATAGAGAAGTTTACACACAAGAGACCAGGATACACACAGGAGACAGAAGAATACACACAAGAGGGGGGATAACTACAGAAGAAAGGGGGGATACAAATAGAAAAGAAAAGGTTACACACAGGAGAGTGGAAGAAACACAAGGAAAAGAGGAGAAATACACAAAGGATATAGAAAGATACACACAGGAGAGAAGAAAATACACACAGGAGAGAGGAGAATACACACAGGAGAGAAAAGAATACACACAGGAGAGAGGAGGATACACAAAGGAGAGGTGCATACACACAAAAGAGAGGGGCATACACACAAAAGAGTTGGATTGACACAGGAAACAGGGTAATACACACAGGAGAGTAAGGGATACAAACAGGAGTGGAGGATACACACAGGAGAGAGTGGGATACACACAGGAGAGAGGGGCATACACACAGGAGAGAGGAGGATACACACAGGAGAGAGGGGGATACACACAGGAACAAGGAAGATACAAACAGGAGAGAGGGGGATACACACAGGAACAAGGAAGATACAAACAGGAGAGTGCAGCATACATACAGGAGGGAGGGAGATACACACAGGAGAGAGGTAGATACACACAGGGGAAGGGGGATACACACAGGAGAAAGGAGGATACACAAGGAGAGAGGAGGCTACACAGAGGAGAAAGGAGGATACACAAATAAGAAAGGGAAACACAGAAAAGAGTGGGAGATACACACAAGCAAGAAAAATACGCCCAGGAGACGGGGAGATACACACAGAAGATAGGAGAATACACAGAATAGAGGGGGATACACACAAAAGAGAGTGGCATACACACAGGAGAGAGGAGGATACACATAGGAGAGAGGGGGGATACACACAGGAGGGAGTGGGGATACACACAGGAGAGAGGGGGATACAAACAGGAGATTGAGGCATAAAAACAGTTGGGAAGAAGATACACAAAGGAGATTGAGGCATACACACAGCAGAGAGTGGGATACACAGAGGGAAAGAAGTATAAATACAGGAGATAGAAAGATACACACAAAAGAGTGAAGGATACAGACAGAAGAGAGGAGGATAAACGCAAAAGAGAGGAGGATACACACAGAAGAGAGGAGTATACACAAAAGAGAGGAGGATACACGCAGGAGAAAGGAGGATAAACAAAGAAGATAGAAGGGATACACACAGGAGAGAGGGATACACACTGGAGAGAGGAGGATACACACAGGAGAGTGGAAGATACACACAAAAGAGAGGAAAATACACACAAAAGAGAGGGGAATACACACAGGAGAGAGGGGGATACACACAGAAGAGTGGTGATACACAAAGGATACAGGAGGGTACACACAGGAGAGAGGGGGATACACAAAAAAGAGAGGAGGATACACAAAGGAGAGGGGGATACACACAGGAGAGAGGAGGATAAACACAGTAGAGAAAAATATAGACAGGAGAGAGGGGCATACACACAGGAAAGAAAGATACACAAAGGAGAAAGGGGGATAGACATCGGAGAGGGGAGAATACACAAAGAAGAGGGGGATACACACATGAGAACAAGGCGTACACACAGAAGAGAGGAGGATTTAAAAAGCAGAGAGGAGGATACACAGTGAAGAGAGGGCATACACACAAGAGAGAGGGGGATACACACAGGAGAGTTGGGGATACACACAGAAAAGGGATACACACAGGAGTGTGGGGGACACACACGAGAGATGAAGCATACAAACAAGAGGAGGAGGATACACAGAGTAGAGAAAAGATACACAGAAGAGGATGACACACACAAGAGAAAGGAGGATACACACAGGATAGAGAAGTTTACACAAAAGAGACCAAGATACACACAGGAGACAGAAGAATACACACAGGAGAGAGGGGATATACACAGGAGAGAGGGGATACACAGGAGGGAGGAGGGTACACACAGGAGAGAGAGGCATACACACAGGAAAAATGGATAAACTCAAGAGAAAGGGGGATACACACAGGAAAGAGGACGATACACACAGGTAAGGGGGATACACAAAGAAAAAAGGGTGTACACACAGGAGAGAGGGGGATACACACAGGAGGGAGTGGGGATACACACAGGAGAGAGGGGGATACAAACAGGAGATTGAGGCATAAAAACAGTTGGGAAGAAGATACACAAAGGAGATTGAGGCATACACACAGCAGAGAGTGGGATACACAGAGGGAAAGAAGTATAAATACAGGAGATAGAAAGATACACACAAAAGAGTGAAGGATACAGACAGAAGAGAGGAGGATAAACGCAAAAGAGAGGAGGATACACACAGAAGAGAGGAGTATACACACAAAAGAGAGGAGGATACACGCAGGAGAAAGGAGGATAAACAAAGAAGATAGAAGGGATACACACAGGAGAGAGGGATACACACTGGAGAGAGGAGGATACACACAGGAGAGTGGAAGATACACACAAAAGAGAGGAAAATACACACAAAAGAGAGGGGAATACACACAGGAGAGAGGGGGATACACACAGAAGAGTGGTGATACACAAAGGATACAGGAGGGTACACACAGGAGAGAGGGGGATACACAAAAAAGAGAGGAGGATACACAAAGGAGAGGGGGATACACACAGGAGAGAGGGAGATCCACTAAAAAAGGAGGATACACACAGGAGAGAGGAGGATAAACACAGTAGAGAAAAATATAGACAGGAGAGAGGGGCATACACACAGGAAAGAAAGATACACAAAGGAGAAAGGGGGATAGACATCGGAGAGGGGAGAATACACAAAGGAGAGGGGGATACACACATGAGAACAGGGCGTACACACAGAAGAGAGGAGGATTTAAAAAGCAGAGAGGAGGATACACAGTGAAGAGAGGGCATACACACAAGAGAGAGGGGGATACACACAGGAGAGTTGGGGATACACACAGAAAAAAAGCGGGGATACACACAGGAGTGTGGGGGGATACACACACGAGAGATGAAGCATACAAACAAGAGGGAGGAGGATACACAGAGTAGAGAAAAAGATACACACAGAAGAGGATGACACACACAAGAGAAAGGAGGATACACACAGGATAGAGAAGTTTACACACAAAAGAGACCAAGATACACACAGGAGACAGAAGAATACACACAGGAGAGAGGGGGATATACACAGGAGAGTGGTGATATACACAGGAGGGAGGAGGGTACACACAGGAGAGAGAGGCATACACACAGGAAAAATGGATAAACTCAAGAGAAAGGGGGATACACACAGGAAAGAGGACGATACACACAGGTAAGGGGGATACACAAAGAAAAAAGGGTGTACACACAGGAGAGAGGAGGATACACAGGAGGGAGGAGGATACACACAGGAGAGAGGAGGATACAAACAGGAGAGAGGTGATATACACAGGAGAAAGGGGGTATACAGAGGATCCCTCACAGCCTCACTGAATATTATACACTTGTGATATAGTCTCGAGTCTATTTTTTATGGCCACTCATTCAAAGAATCACTAAATTATGCACACCTGCTGAATAGTCAGATGTCTCTTTCCTATGACCATTTGATAAGAGCCTCACTAAGTGTACACACCTGGGGAAATAGTCAGGATTTACCTTTATCCCCTCATTCACATTCTCACTAAATAAGGCACACCTGTGGAATAGTCAGGAGACTTTTTCATGTGGCCTCTAATTCGGAGTGTCACTGAATAATGTGGTGTAGTCAGGAGTCTATTTCATGTAGACACATATTCAGAGCCTCAGTGAATAAGAGACGCCCCAGATATAGTAAGGAATCTAATTAATATGGCAACATCTTCTGAGTCTCACTGTATAATACACACCTGGAGAATAATTTTGAGTCTATTTTCGATGGACATTTATTCAGAGCCTCGGTAAAAAATGTACACCTGTGGAGTAGACAGAAGTCTATTTTATTAAAACACTCATTCATAGCCTCAGTGGATAATATGCATGTGTGGATTAATCAGGAATCTCTTTCACAAGGCCACTCGTTCAGGGCCTCTGTGAAGAATACTTCCCCCAAAAATCCTCAAGGGTCTACTTCAAATGGCTACACATTCAAAGTCTCTGTAGGCAATGAACACCTGGGCAATAGACCTGAGTCTCTTTTTTATGCCTACTTAGTCAGAGACTCATTCAATAATACACAATAAAAAAAGATTTAAGAGTCTACTTCATGTAGCCACTCATTTAGAGCCTCAGTGAATAATGCACACCAGGATAATAGTCGAGCATTTTTTATATGGCCAGTCATTTTGTGCCTCTGTGAGTGATATATATCTGAAGAATCCTCAGGATTCTATTTGATACTACCAGTCATTTAGAACCTTATTGAATAACTCACAATGGAGCAATAGTCAGGTGTCTGTTTTATATGGTCTATCATTCAAAGTTTCAGTGAATAGTAAACTTCTATGAAGTTATCAAGACGCTGTTTAACATAGCCACGAATTACTGCCTTGCTGAATCATACGCACCCGTGTGATAGTCAGAAGTCTATTTCATATGAACTCTAATTTTGTGTATCGCTGAGTAATACACACCTGGGGCAGTGTCAGGAGTCTATTTGGTATGGACACAAACAGAGCCTGTTGATAAATGCACACATGGATAAATGAGGATCTGTCACAGCTACATTCAGAAAAAGTGAATAATGCACATGTGGAGTCAGGTTTATGGCCTCTTTCACAGCCTCACTGAATATTACACACTTGTAATATAGTCTGAGTCTATATGGCCACATTCAGAGAATCACAATAAGCACACCTGCGGAATAGTCAGAAGTCTCTTTCCTGGCTACGTTAAGAGCCTCACTAATGTACACACCTGGAGAAATAGTCAGGATTTTTTATCTCATTCAGAGACTCACTAAATAATGCACACCTGTGAATAGTCAGAGACTTTTCATGTGGCCTTTAATGTGTCATTGAAAATGTGGTAGTCAGGAGACTTTTCATGTAGACACATTCAGAGCCAGTGCATAGACAGACCTTGATATAGTAAGAAATCTAATTAGTATGCCACATCTTCTGAGGCTCACTGAATAATACACACCTGGAAAAATGTGAGTCTATTTTCGATGGACATTCATTCAGAGCCTCGGTAAATAATGCAGACCTGTGAGTAGCCAGGAGTCTATTTATTTGGACACATTCAGCCTCAGTGGATAATATGCACGTGTGGATTAGTCAGGATTCATTTATATGGCCACACTGAATACAATGCACAAATGTAAAGTACTCAGCAGTCTATTTCATATAGCCACATTCAGACTGAATAATAAAATTATTTGAGACAGACTGTTTCATATGGTCATAAAAGAGCCACTGAGTGACACACACCTGGGAAGAGTGTAAGACTTTAGCCTCTCACAGCCTAAGGGAATAATGCACACGTGGAATAGACACTAGTCTATTTTATATGGCCACAAAATCAAAGCCTGAGTCAGTACACAATTTGGAATAGCCACTAGTCTATTCCATATGCCCAAATATTTAGAGTCAGTGTAACACACCTGTAGACTAGTCAGAAACAATTTATAGGCCAAAGTTTCAGAGCCTCAGTGAATAATAAATACCTGAGGAACAGGACGCTATTGGCCTTCTTCAGAGGTTCATTGAGTAAAGAACACCTGTATTGTAGTCAGAATTCATATATCACATACCAGAGCCTAACTGAATAACAGACACCTTGGGAAAGTCGATTCTTTGTATAGCCAATTTACAGCCAAAAAATCTCACGCCTGAGTACAAGAGTGTATTTTATGGCCACTCATTCAGAGCCTCACAGAATAATACAGATGTATGGAAATGTCAGGAGTGTACTTGACATGGCCACTTATTCAGTTCCTCAGTGAGAATATATCTGGAAAATACTCAGGATTCTATTATATATAGCCACTTATTAAGAGACTAACTGAATAATGCACACCTGGAGAATTGTCTGGAGACTATTTGATATGACCATTCACCCAGTGACTCAGTGGAAAATGCAGAGCTGAGAAATAGTCAAAAGGACAGAGTCCAGAGTCTATTTTATGTGGTCACTCGTTCAGAATCTCACAGAAGAATACACACGTTGGGAATAGTCAGAGTCCAGGTGATAAGGCCACTCAATCACAGCATTACCAAATAATGCACAATGGGCCAATAGTAAAGAATTTATACACGGCTTCAAAGGAGTGAGGACTATTGACGGTACACAAAGCAGGGAATGATACACACATGTGTGAGAGTCAGGAGACTATTTGCTATGGACACTCATACAGAACCTCTTCGAATATTGCACATGTGGGGAATAATTACTAGTCTATTTCATATGATGGTTCGTTTGTAGAGTCAAAAAATAATGCGCACCTGTTAAGTAAATGTGGTCTAATTCATAAGGCCACTCTTTCAGTGTTTTAGTGAATAACATGTATATGTGATAAGTCAGGAGTCTCTTTCACATGGCCACTCCTTCTGGGCCTCTGTGAATAATACTCCCCTCAGAAACATTCAAAGGTCTACTTCAAATGCCTACACATTCACAGTCTCTGTAAGTAATGAACACCTGGGAAATACACCTGAGTCTCTTTTTTATGCCCACTTAGTCAGAGTCTCATTCAATAATACACACCTGGGGAAGAATTAAGAGTCTACTTCACGTAGCCACTCATTTTGATCCTAAGTGAATAATCCACACCAGGGTAATAGTCGAGCATTTTTATATGGTCACTCATTCTGTGCCTTCCTGAATGATACACACCTGGGGAATTCTCAGGATTCAATTTCATAGTTCCACTCATTTAGAACCTTATTGAATAATTCACAATGGAGCAATAGTCAGGTGTCTATTTCGTATGGACTCTCATTCAAAGATTCAGTGAATAATGATCTTCTGAAGTAAGCAGGACACTGTTTAAGAGAGTCATGAATTAAGTGCCTTCCTGAATGGTACACACCTGGGTGGTAATCAGGAGTCTATTTCATATGAACTCTAATTCTGTGTAATGCTGAGTAATACACAGAACCATTTCAAATATTGCACATGTGAAGAATAATCACTAGTCCGTTTCCTAGGGTCGTTCGTTTGAAGAGCCAAAACATAACACGGGACAGGGGTGATACACACAGGAGAGTGGAGGGTACACAGAGGAGACAGTGGTTACACAAAGGAGAAAAGAGGATACAAAGGAGAGGGAATAAACACAGGAGAGTAGGAGATACACAGAGGAGAATGGAGGATACACACAAGGGAGGGGAGGATAAACACAGGAGAAAGAAATACACACAGGAGAGAGTGGCATGCACACAGGAGAGGGAGATACACACAGGAAAAAGAAGGATAGACACAAGAAAGAGGAAGATACACACAGAACAGGGGGAAACACACAGAAGAGAGAAGCGTACACACAGGAGAATAAAGGATACACACAGCAAAGAGGAAGATACACACAGCATTGAGGGGATACACAAAGGAGAGAGGGATATACACACAGGAAAGAGAAAGTATACACGCAGAATTGATGAGGTAACAAATAGAAGAGAAGGGATACAAAGGAGAGAGGGGAACACAACCTGGAGAAGGGGGGATACAAAGAAGAGAGGAAATACACACAAAAGAGAGGGTTGATATACAAAGGAGAGAAAAATGATACACACAGCAGGGAGCAGGATACACACAGGAGAATGAAGAATACACACTGGAGAGAGACAGGTACACACATGAGAAGGGGAAACACAGGACTGAGGAGGATTAACACAGGAAAGAAGAGGATACACAGAGAGAAGGATACACAGGAGAAAGGAGGATACACAAAGGAAAAGGGATACACAGGAGAGAAGAGGATACACACACAGGAGAGAGAATGATACAACAGGAGAGTGGTGATAAAAGCAGAAGAGATGAGGGTTCACACAGAAGAATCGAGGATAAACACATGAGAGAGATAAATACTCACAGGAGAGAGAACTATACACACAGCAGAGAGGAGGATACACACAGGAGAGAGGGCATACACAGAAGTGAGAAAGATCCACACAGAAGAGAAGGAAATGCACACAGGAGAGAGGTGGATACACATAGAAGTGGGGCATACACAGAAAAGAGAGGAAATACACACAGGAGAGAGTGGGAATAAACACGGAAAGTGGTGATCCACAAAGGATAGTTGAGGGTACACACAGGAAAGAGAAGGTACACACAGGAGAGAAGAGGATACACAAAGGAAAAAGGGATACACACAAAAGAGTAGGGAATAAACAGAAGAGAGAAGAGGATACACAAATGAGAGAGGAGGATACACACAGAAAAGGGAAGGATACACACAGGAGAGAGGAGGATAAACACAGGAAAAGGTGATAAAAACAGGAGAGAGAAATACACACGGGTGAGAGGAGGATACACACAGGAGGGAGGGGTGAAAACACAGAAAAGTGGGGATACACAGAGGAGCAAGGGGGATACACAAAGGAATAAGGGATACACACAGGAGAGGGAAATACACACAGGAGCGAGGGGGATGCACACAGAAGAAAAAAATACACACAGGATAGAGGAAGATACACACAGGAGAGAGAATGATACACACAGGAGAGAAGGTATACACACAGTAGAGAGGAAGATACACACAGGAGAGAGGAGGATACAGAGAAGAGAGGGAAATATACACACAGAAGAGAAAGAGATACACACAAAAGTGCAGAATACACACAGAAGAGAGAAGGTACACACAAAAGCGTTGGATACATGCAGGAGACAGGGAAATACACACAGGAGAGAGAGGAATACACACAGGAGAGAGAAAGATGCACAAAGGAAAGAGGAGTATACAGGCAGGAGAAAGAAGTATACACAAGAGAATGTGAGATACACACAGGAGGAAGGAGGATACACAAAGGAGAGAAAAATACACACAGGTGAGAGGAGGATACACACTGGATTGTGGGGCATACATACAGAAGAGGAGGGTTACACAAAAGAGAGAGGTGGATACACAAAGGAGAAAGGGATACACAGGAGAAAGAAATACACACAAGAGCGAGGGAGATGCACACAGGAGAAAGGAAGTTACACACAGGAAAGAGGGGGCATAAACACAGGAGAGAGAAGAATACATAAAGGAGAAAGGAGGATACACAGAGGTGAAACGAAGATATACACAGGAGAGAGAATGATACACACAGGAGAAAATGGGATACAGACAGTAGAGAGGGAGATACACACATAGAGAGGGGGATACACACAGAAGAGAGGAGTATACACACAGGAGAGAGAAAGATGCACAAAGGAAAGAGGATACAGGAGAGAAGATACACAGAGGAGATAATACACAGGAGGAAGGAGGATACACAGGAGAGAAAATACACACAGGTGAGAGGAGGACACAGACACACAGAAGAGGAGGGTTACACAAAAGAGAGGTGGATACACAAAGGAGAAAGGATACACAGGAGAAAGAAATACACACAGGAGGGAGATGCACACAGGAGAAAGAACACACACAGGAAGAGGGGACAAACACAGAGAAGAATAAATAAAGGAGAAAGGAGGAGGACACACAGGAGAGAAGATACACAGGAGAAAAGGATACAGACAGGAGAGAGGACAACACACAGAGAGGTACACACAGAAGAGAGGAGATACACACGGAGAGAAGAGACACACAAGAGAGAGAAGGATACACACAGGTGAAGGGAGGATACAAACAGGATAGAGGAGGATACACACAGGAGAGAAGAGAATACACACAGTAAAGAGGAGGATACACACGAGAGAGGAGGATACACACAGAAGAGGGGAAGATACACACAGGGGAAAGAAGGATACACACAAAAGAGAAAAGAATACACATAGGAGAGAGGGATATGCACACAGGAGACAGAAAGATACACAGAGGGGGATGGGGATAAATACAGGAGAGAGGAGGATACACACAGGAGAGAAGAGGATACACACAGGACAGGAAAATACACAAAGGAGACAGGAGCATACACACAGAAGCGGGGATACACACAAAAGAGAAAGATAAACACAGAAAAGAGGAGGATACATACAGGGGATGGGAATACACACAGGAGAGAGGGACATACACACAGAAGAGAGCAGGATAAACACAAAATAGAGGAGGATACACACAAGAGACGGGGGGAAACACAGGAGAGAGGGGGATACACACACAAAAAAAGAAAAAATTCAAAAGAGAGGAGGATACACACCAAAAAAAGAAGAATACAGATAGAAGAGAGGAGGATACACAAAGGAGACTGGAGAATACACAGAAGAGAGAAAAATAAACATGGGAGACGGGAGGATACACGCAGGAGAAAAAAGGATATACACAAGAGAGGGGGGAAATATACACAGAAGAGAGGAGGATACACACAGGAGTGGCGTTATACACATAGGAGAGTGAAGGGTACACACAGTAGAAAGTAGAATACACACAGAGAGAAGAGGATACACAAAAAAGAGGGGGATACACACAGAAGAGAGGGGGATACACCGAGGAGAGAGGAGGATAAACAAAGGTGAGAAAAAGATACACACAGGAGGGGGAATACACACAAAAAAGAGGACCATAAACACAGGAGAGGAAGATACACACAAGAGAAAGAAAAACACACACAAAAGAGAGGATACACACAGGACAGAAAGATACACAGGAGAGTGGGGCATACACACAGGAGAGAAGAGGATACACACAGCAGAGAGGAGAATACACACAGGAGAGAGGGGATACACACAAGAGAGAGGAAGATACAAACTGGAGGGAGAGAAGATACACACAGGAGAGAGGATGGATACACACAGGAGAGAGGGGTAATACACACAGGAGAAAAAAATGATACACACAGAATACAGGAGGATAAACAAAGGAGAAAGGAAGATACAAACTGGTTACAGAAGAATACACACAGGAGAGGAGGATACACACAGGCGTGAAAAGGAAACACACAGGAAAGAAGAAAATACACACAGGAGAGAAAAGAATACACAAAAATGAGGGAAGGATACCCACGGTAGACAAGGATACACACAGGAGAGAGAAGAATTCACACAGGAGAGGGGTGGTACACACTGGAGAGATGAGGGTTCACATATGAGAAAAGAGAATACATACAGGAGAGAAACGGATACACACAGTAGAGAGGAGGATACACACAGGAGAGAGGGTATACACACAGGAGTGAGGAAGATCCACACAGGAGAGAAGGGAATGCAAACAGTAGAGAGGAGGATACACAGAGAAGTGGGTCATACACACAGCAGAGACGAGGACTTACGCAGGAGAGAGTAAAATACTCGCAGGAGAGAGTGGGATACACACAAGAGAGAGGGGAATACACACAGGAGAGAGGAGGGATACACACAGGAGAGAGGAGGGATACACACGGAGAGTGGTGATACACACAGGACAGTGGAGGGTACACACAGGAGTGAGGGTGTACAAAAAAGAGAGAAGAGGATACACAAAGGAAAAAAGGATACACACAGGAGAGTAGGGAATAAACAAAGAAAAGAGTAGGATACACACAGGAGAGAGGAGGATAAACACAGGAGAGGGGGATACACACAGGAGAGAGGGTCATACACACAGAAGAAAGGAGAACACACACATCAGAGAGAAGGATACACACAGGAGAGAGGAGATACACAAAGGAGAGGCAGGGATACACAGGAGAGAGAAGGGATACACACAGGAGAGAGAATTGATTCCCACAGGAGAGAGAAGGATACACACAGGAGAGAAAAGGATACATACAGAAGAGAGGAGGAGACACACAGGAGAAAGAAGGATACACGCATGAGAGAGGAGGACACGAACAGAATAGAGGAGGATACACACAGGAGATGGAGGATACACAGAAAAGAGAAAAGATACACAGGAGAGAGAGAAATACACACAGGAGAGAAGAGGGTACACACAGAAGAAAGGTGATACACACAGTAGAGAGAAGGGTACACATAGGAGAAAGGGGATACAAGCAGAAGTCAGAAATATACACAAAGGAGAAGGGGATACACACAGGAAAGAGGAGAACACACCGATGAGATGAAAGGATACACGCAGGAGAGAGGAGGATACACACAGGAGAGAAAGATAACAACAGGAAAGATGGGCATACACAAAGAAGAGGGGGATACACACAGAAGAAAGGGGGATTAACACAGGAGAGAAAAGGATACACACAGGAGAGAGATACACACAAAAAAAGAGAAGCGTACACACAGGAGAAAGAAAAATACACACAGCAGAGAAAAGAATACACACAGGAGAGAGAGGATACACACAGAAGAGAGGAGAATACACAGGAGAGAGGGAAATACACACAGGAGAGAGTGGGAATAAACACGGAAAGTGATGATCCACAAAGGATAGTTGAGGGTACACACAGGAAAGAAGGGGTACACACAGGAAAGAGGGGGTATACACAGGAGAGAGGAGGGTACAGACAGAGAGGGGATACACACAGGAGAGAAAAGGATACACGCAGGATAAGGGGATACACACAGGGAAGAAAGGGATACACACATTAAAAAAGATACACACAGGAGAAAACGGCATACACACATAAAAGGGTGATAAACAAAAAAGAAAGGGGGATAAACACAGGAGAGAAAAGTATACACACAGAAAAGCGTGATACACACAGGAGAGTGGCATAAACACAGGAGACAAAAGGATACACACAGGAGAAAGAAGGAAACAAACAGGAGAGAGGGGATACACACAAAAGACGGGGATACACACAGGAGAATGGGAAGATACACACAGGAAAGAAAGGTGTTACACACAGGAGAGAAGGGGAAAACACAGAAGAGTGGAGGGATAAACACAGTAGAGAGAAGGATACTCACAAAAGAGAGGAGGATACACACAAAAGATAAAAGAATACACACAGGAGAGGGGCATACACAAAAGAGAGAGGGGGATACACACAGGAGCATTGGATACATACAGGAGACAGGGAAATACACACAGGAGAGAGGGATACACAAAAGATATGGGGATACAAACAGGAGAGAGGAGCATACACACAAGAGATAGGAGGATACACACAGGAGAGAAAAGAATACACACAGAAGATAGGAAGATACACACAAAAGATAGGATGATACACACAGTAGGGAGGGGAGTACACACAAAAGAGAGAAGGATACACACAGGGGGAATAGGATAAATACAAAAGAAAGAAAAATACACACAAAAGAGAGAAGGATACAGATAGAAGAGAGGAGGATACATGCAGGAGATTGGAGGATACACAAAAGAGAGGAAGATACACACAGGAGAGCGGAGGATACACAAAGGAGAGAGGAGTATACACACAGAAAAGGAACATATACACAGGAGAGAGGGAGATTCTCACAGGAGCATTGGATACATACAGGAGACAGGGAAATACACACAATAGAGAAGGAGATACACACAGGAGAGGTGGATACACACAGGAGAGAGGGGGATTAACAGAGAAGAGAGGGATACACACAGGAGAGATGGAGATCCACACAGGAGAGAGGGAAATACACACAAGCGAGAGGGCGTTTCAAACAGGACAGAGAAGGTTACGCACAGAATAGAGGGGAATTCACACAATAGAGAGGGTGATACACACAGGAGAGAGAAAAATACACACAGGGGAGAGGGGTATACACACAGCTGATGGGAATACACAAAAGAGAGAGGGGCATACATACAGGAGAGAGAAAAGATACACACAGTAGAGAGGAGGATACACACAAAAGAGATGGGGATGCACACAGGAGAGATGAGGATACACACAGGAGAGAAGATACACAGAGAAGAGAGGGGGATACACACAGGAGAGAGGGGATACACACAGGAGAGAGGGAATATACACACAGAATAGAGGAGAATGCACACAGAAAAGATGGGGATACACAGAGAAGAAAGGAAGATACAAAAAGGAGAGAGGAGGATGCACACCTAGAAAAGAAGGATACACACAGGAGAGAGGAGGATACACACAGGAGAGGGGGATACACTCAGGCGAGGGGGCATACACACATAAAATGAGGATAAACACAGTAGAAAGTGGGTACACACAAAA
>JAKFGQ010000575.1:0-19755 GCA_021498475.1 Saguinus midas | reverse complement strand
AGGAACACTCTTACACTGTTGGTGGGAGTGTAAATTAGTTCAACCATTGTGGAAGACAGTGTGGCGATTCCTCAAGGACCTAGAAATAGAAATTCCATTTGACCCAGCAATCCCATTACTGGGTATATATCCAAAGGACTATAAATCGTTTCTACTATAAGGACACATGCACACGAATGTTCATTGCAGCACTGTTTACAATAGCAAAGACCTGAACCAACCCAAATGCCCATCGATGATAGATAGACTGGACTGGGAAAATGTGGCACATATACACCATGGAGCCTCCCACTGTGTTCTTTTGCTTAGAATTGACTTGGCTATGCGGGCTCTCTTTTGGTTCCATATGAAGTTCATGGTGGTTTTCCAGTTCTGTGAAGAAATTCAATGGTAGCTTGATGGGGATAGCATTGATTCTGTAAATTACTTTGGGCAGTATAGCCATTTTCATGATATTGATTCTTCCTAACCATGAACATGGAATGTTTCTCCATCTGTTTGTGTCCTCTCTTATTTCGTTGAGCAGTGGTTTGTAGTTTTCTTTGAAGAGGTCCCTTATGTTCCTTGTAAGTTGTATTCCTAGGTATTTTATTCTCTTTGTAGCAATTGTGAATGGCAGTTCGTTCTTGATTTGGTTCTCTTTAAGTCTGTTATTGGTGTATAGGAATGCTTGTGATTTTTGCACATTGATTTTATATCCTGAGACTTTGCTGAAGTTGCTAATCAGTTTCAGGAGTTTTGGGCTGAGGTGATGGGGTCTTCTAGGTATACTATCATGTCATCTGCAAATAGAGACAATTTGGCTTCCACCTTTCCTATTTGAATACCCTTTATTTCTTTTCTTGCCTGATTGCTCTGGCTAGAACTTCCAGTACTATGTTGAATAGGAGTGGTGAGAGGGCATCCTTGTCTAGTGCCGGATTTCAAAGGGAATGCTTCCAGTTTTGCCCATTAAGTATGATATTGGCTGTTGGTTTGTCATAAATAGCTTTTATTACTTTGAGATATGTTCCATCAATACCGAGTTTATTGAGGGTTTTAGCATAAAGGGCTGTTGAATTTTGTCAAATGCCTTCTCTGCATCAATTGAGATAATCATGTGGTTTTGTTTTGGTTCTGTTTATGTGGTGAATTACATTTATAGACTTGCGTATGTTGAACCAGCCTTGCATCCCAGGATGAATCCTACTTGATCATGATGGATAAGTTTTTTAATGTGCTGTTGCAATCGGTTTGCCAGTATTTTATTGAAGATTTTTGCATCTATGTTCATCATGGATATTGGCCTGAAGTTTTCTTTTCTTGTTGAGTCTCTGCCGGGTTTTGGTATCAGGATGATGTTGGTCTCATAAAATGATTTGGGAAGGGTTCCCTCTTTTTGGATTATTTGGAATAGTTTCAGAAGGAATGGTACCAGCTCCTCTTTGTGTGTCTGGTAGAATTCGGCTGTGAACCCATCTGGACCTGGGCTTTTTGTGTGTGTTGTAGGCTCTTAATTGCTGCCTCAACTTCAGACCTTGTTATTGGTCTATTCATAGTTTCAGCTTCCTCCTGGTTTAGGCTTGGGAGGACACAGGTGTCCAGGAATTTATCCATTTCTTCCTGGTTTACTAGTTTATGTGCATAGAGTTGTTTGTAGTATTCTCTGATGATGGTTTGAATTTCTGTGGAATCTGTGGTGATTTCCCTTTATCGTTTTTATTGCATCTATTTGGTTGTTCTCTCTTTTCTTTTTATCAGTCTGGCTAGTGGTCTGTCTATTTTGTTGATCTTTTGAAAAACCAGCTCTTGGATTTATTGATTTTTTGAAGGGTTTTCGTGTCTCTATCTCCTTCAGTTCTGCTCTGATCTTAGTTATTTCTTGTCTTCTGCTAGGTTTTGAGTTTTTTGATCTTGCTCCTCTAGCTCTTTCAATTTTGATGATAGGGTGTCAATTTTGGATCTCTCCACTCTTCTCATGTGGGCACTTATTGCTATATATTTTCCTCTACAGACTGCTTTAAATGTGTCCCAGAAATTTTGGTACATTGTGTCTTTGTTCTCGTTGGTTTTGAAGAACTTCTTTATTTCTGCCTTCATTTCATTGTTTATCCAATCAACATTCAAGAGCCAGTTGTTCAGTTTCCATGAAGCTGTGCGGTTCTGAGTTAGTTTCTGAATTCTGAGTTCTAACTTGATTGCACTATGGTCTGAGAGACTGTTTGTTATGATTTCAGTTGTTTTGCATTTGCTGAGGTGCTTTACTTCCAATTATGTGGTGAATTACATTTATAGACTTGTATGTTGAACCAACCTTGCATCCCGGGATGAATCCCACTTGATCATGGTGGATAAGTTTTTTGTCGTGCTGTTGCAATCGGTTTGCCAATATTTTATTGAAAATTTTTGCATCTATGTTCCTCATGGATATTGGCCTGAAGTTTTCTTTTCTTGTTGAGTCTCTGCCGGGTTTTGGTATCAGGATGATGTTGGTCTCATAAAATACTTTGGGAAGGGTTCCCTCTTTTTGAATTATTTGGAATAGTTTCAGAAGGAATGGTACCAGATCCTCTTTGTGTGTCTGGTAGAATTCGGCCATGAACCCATCTGGACCTGGGCTTTTTTTGTGTGTGTTGTAGGCTCTTAATTGCTGCCTCAATTTCAGACCTTGTTATTGGTCTATTCATAGTTTCAGCTTTTTCCTGGTTTAGGCTTTGGAGGACACAGGTGTCCAGGAATTTATCCATTTCTTTCTGGTTTACTAGTTTCTGTGCATAGAGTTGTTTGTGGTATTCTCCGATGATGGTTTGAATTTCTGTGGAATCTGTGGTGATTTCCCTTTTATCGTTTTTTATTGCATCTATTTGGTTGTTCTCTCCTTTTTTTAAATCAGTCTGGCTAGTAGTCTGTCTGTTTTGTTTATCTTTTCGAAAAACCAGCTCTTGGATTTATTGATTTTTTGAAGGGTTTTCGTGTCTCTATCTCCTTCAGTTCTGCTCTGATCTTAGTTATTTCTTGTCTTCAGCTAGGTTTTGAGTGTTTTTGATCATGCTTTTCTAGCTCTTTCAATTTTGATGTTAGGGTGTCAGTTTTGGATCTTTCCACTCTTCTCATCTGGGCACTTATTGCTATATATTTACCTCTACAGACTGCTTTAAATGTGTCCCAGAAATTTTGGTACATTGTGTCTTTGTTCTCGTTGGTTTTGAAGAACTTCTTTATTTCTGCCTTCATTTCATTGTTTATCCAATCAACATTCAAGAGCCAGTTATTCAGTTACCATGAAGCTGTGCAGTTCTGAGTTAGTTTCTGAACTCTGAGTTTCAACTTGATTGCACTATGGTCTGAGAGACTGTTTGTTATGATTTCAGTTGTTTTGCCTTTGCTGAGAAGTGCTTTACTTCCAATTATGTGGTCAATTTTGGAGTAGGTGTGATGTGGTGCTGAGAAGAATGTATATTCTGTGGATTTGGGATGGAGAGTTCTGTAAATGTCTATCAGGTTTGCTTGTTCCAGGTCTGAGTTCAAGCCCTGGATATCCTTGTTAATTTTCTGTCTGGTTGATCTGTCTGATATTGACAGTGGAGTGTTAAAGTCTCCCACTATTATTGTGTGGAATTCTAAGTCTCTCCGTAAGTTGTTAAGAACTTGCCTTATATATCTGAGTGCTCCTGAATTGGGTCCATATATAATGAGGATCTTTAGCTCTTTTTGTATCAATCCTTTTACCATTATGTAATGACGTTCTTTGTCTCTTTTGATCTTTTTTGCTTTAAAGTCTATTTTACCAGAGATTAGAATTGCAACTCCTTCTTTGTTTTGCTCTTCATTTGCTTGGTAAATCTTCTTCCATCCCTTTATTTTGAGCCTTTGTGTATTTTTGCATGTGAGATGGGTTTCCTGGATACAGCACACTGATGGGTTTTGGTTTTTTATCCAATTTTCCAGTCTGTGTCTTTTGATTGGTGCATTTATCCCATTTATATTTAGGGTTAATATTGTTATGTGTGAATTTGATACTGCCATTTTGATGCTAGCTGGCTGTTTTGCCCATTTGTTGATGGATATTCTTCATTTTGTTGATGCTCTTTAGCATTTGGTATGTTTTTAGAATTGCTGGTACTGTTTGTTCCTTTCTATGTGTAATGCATCTTTCAGGAGCTCTTGTAAAGCAGGCCTGGAGGTGACAATATCTCTGAGTACTTGCTTGTTGGCAAAAGATTTTATTCTTCCTTCACTTATGATGCTCAGTTTGGCTGGATATAAAATTCTGGGTTGAAAGTTCTTTTCTTTAAAGATGTTAAATATTGGCCCTCACTGTCTTCTGGCTTGTAGAGTTTCTGCCAAGACATCTGCTGTGAGTCTGCTGGGCTTCCCTTTGTGGGTGACCCAACCTTTCTTTCTGGCTGCCCTTAGTATTTTCTCCTTCATTTCAATCCTGGTGAATCTGATGATTATGTGTCTTGGGGTTGCTCTTCTTGCAGAATATCTTTGTGGTATTCTCTGTTATTTCCTGGACTTGAGTATTGGCCTGCCTTGCTAGGTTGGGGAAAATTTCCTGGAGAATATCCTGAAGAGTATTTTTCAGCTTGGATTCATTCTCTTTGTCACATTCTGGTACACCTATCAAATGTAGGTAAGGTCTCTTCACATAGTCCCACATTTCTTGGAAATTTTGTTCATTCCTTTTTGTGATTTTTTTTCTCTAATCTTGGTTTCTCATTTTATTTCATTGAGTTGATCTTTGACTTCTGATATTCTTTCTTCTGCTTGGTCAATTCGGCTGTTGAAACTTGTGCATGCTTCGCAAAGTTCTTGTGTTGTGTTTTTCAGCTTCTTCAAGTCATTCATATTCCTCTCTAAGTTGTCCATTCTTGTAATCATTTCCTTGAATCTTTTTTTCAAGGTTCTTAGTTTCTTTGCATTGATTCAGAACATGTTCTTTTAGCTCACTGAAGTTTCTCATTATCCACCTTCTGAAGTCTGATTTCATCATTTTGTCACTCTCATTCTCCATCCAGCTTTGTTTTCTTGCTGGTGAGGAGTTTTTGTCCTTTGTAGGAGGTGAGGTGTTTTGGTTTCGGATATTTTTCTCTTTTTTTGCGCTTACTTTTTTCCCATCTTTGTGGGTTTATCCACCTGTCATCTTAGTAGTTGCTGACTTTTTGATTGCATCTTTGAGTGGATGCCCAGATTGTTGATGATGAAGTATTTCTGTTACTTAGTTTTTCTTCTAACAGTCCAGCCCCTCTGCTGTACAACTGCTGAGGTCTGCACCAGGCCCTGCTTATCTGGGGTACACCTGTAGCAGCTGCAGAGCAGTGAGGGGTGCTACCACTTTCTTCTTCTGCTATCTTTGTCCCAGAATAATGCCCGCCAAATGTCAGTTTGATTAGTCCTTTTTTTGAGGTGACTCTTTGGATATACAGGGGTCAGGGAGCTGCTTGAGGAGATGGTCTGTACTTTATAGGAGCTCCAGTGCTGAGCTGTAAGCTTCATTGTTCATTCAGGGTTGTTGGGTGGGTGTGTTTAGGTCTGCTGCAGCAGAACTTATAAAACTCTTTTTTTTTTCTCTCAGATGCTCTGTCTCAGGGAGTCAAGTCACTATTTGCCTGCCGAGGCTCCGCCCTGCTACTGCAGGGTCCACCTTGCTTCTGCAGGGCTCCACCGTGCTGTGGTGGGCTCTGCCCTGTTGGCAGAGTCTCTCTGTTATGGCAGGTTTCCTTGGCAACGTCAGGCTGCTTCAGCAATGGGCTTGTACCTCAGTAGGGGTGGAATGCATCCCTAGTGGCAAACGCCCCTTCCCCACCGAGCTGCACTGTCCTGGATTCAGCTTAGCCCACAGTAAAACTCTCAACCCCCAGCATTTTGAATCACCCTTTTGTTTTCCCTATGGGGGTGGGACCTGCTGAGCCTGATCTCCTGGCTCCCTGCCTCAGAGTTCTTTCTCTCTCTCTCTCTTTTTTTTAAGTTGAACGGTTTACTCTTTCACAGGTGTTTCAGTCTCCTGCTGATAGGGCACTGGGATCTGTGTGATTTCCCGTGCTGTGGCCCACTGCACTGGCTCAAATCATGCTTCCCAGGAATCTCCTGGTCTGGCTCACTGTACAAATCCCGTTTAATCAGATGGATATGTTAATCTGCCCTCCCAAATTTCAGATTGCCAGTTTAACAGGGCACCCAGAGCAGTGAGTTTTGTGTGGGGTGCCGCTGCACTGCAGTGCCAGCCGAAATGGCCGCGCAAGCTGAAAAGGCTGCACTGGTTTCCCTTATCTCTCCTACACTTGGGAATTTTCCCGTTCTGTGGGCAAGAAAGGTCCGTCTGAAAATGCGGCTAGGAGTCACCCTCTGTGCCTTCACTGAGAGCTGCAATCCTGAGTTGTTCCTACCACACCATCTTTGAAATCCCTCTGAATTGTACATTTAAAAATGTTAAGATGAGGCCCAGCATGGTGGCTCATGCTTATAATCCCAGCACTTTGGGAGGCTGAGGTGGATGTATCATGAGGTCAAAAGATCGAGACCATCCTGGTCAACATGGTGAAACCCCATCTCTACTAAAAACACAAAAATTAGCCAGGCATGGTGGCCCATGCCTGTAGTTCCAGCTACTCAGGAGTCTGAGGCAGAATTGCTTGAACCCAGGAGGCAGAGGTTGCCATGAGCCAAGATTGTGCCATTGCACTCCAGCCTGGGTAACAAGAGTGAAACACCATCTCTAAAAGGAAAATGTTAAGATGATAAATTTCATGTGTAGTTTACAATTTAAAATAACGTTTAAAACTGGTATCTCTCTTAGTATACGCCTCCAAATTTGTTATTACACTAGAGCCTTCCTTGATCTGTGTTTTTCTTCTAAAAGTAAAGTTAGATTATAGTTCCAGGCAAAAGCAGCCTCCAGCTGGGATGGAGCCAGGACCCAGGTCTGTGCAGCATGCTGCAGGTGGTTCCCACCAGGCGAGTCTAGCTGGCAGCTCTGGTGTCCAGGGCTCCTCAGCCACTGAGAGATCATTTCCTGAGCTAACGAGGAGTGGTTTTTTTTTTTCAGACTCAGGCTTGTTTGCTCAGCACAGTGGCTGGCCCCATAAGGCTGGTGGTGCACTCATGGGCCTCTCTTTCTGCATTTGTGAGAACCAGCCTCCAGGCACCTTCCACCAGTTCTGCCTGCTGCCTGTGCAGTTCTTGTGCCCCAATATTGGTATGGCCTACAGGCTCCTGAAGGGTGACTGCCAACATTGTGGGGCTGCCGCTCAGTGCCTGCTGCTGGGCTTGCTCTGTGAGCCCTTGACAGAAGCCATCTGGTTTATGCTTCACCACCATGCCATCAGTTCATTCAGTATTCCTAATATACCTCCTGCATGCCTGCCAGGAGCCAGGTACTGTTCTAGCAGCTAAGGGTGTGACAGTGAACACATCAGGTTGGAATCTTGCCTGCCTGCAGCTTTCACTTTGTGGGGCAGTCAGAGCATCCAAGCATGCCAAGGAAATTGGGTGGCTTCTGGAAGGAGCTAGCTGGGAGGAAACCAACAAGAGGAGAACAGAGGAGGTGACCTCCTTCTTCCATTGTAAATTGGGTAGTCAGGGCAGGGGCTAGCAGAGAAAGGAGGTAGGGTGCCAAATATTCAGGCTTAGCCCTTGGAGGGTGCCACAGTGTGACCCTCATGTGCCTGGAGTGCACTGAGCCACAGGAAGAGCTGGGACTGATAGGGCAGAATAGTTCCTGGGGTGGGAGGGGCGGGTATGGGAGTGGCTTTCAGGGCTCTTTCCTGAGGAACATGGGGAAATATGGAAGACTTTGGAGGGAGGGTGATGGCAGGACCTGACTTAGTTTTAAAAGATTAGTCAGATTGCTGTGTTAGGGATGGTTTGGGGTGGGAAGATTCACAGGAGAAACCTATGAATGGAAAGATGTGGGCTGTGATGATGCCCGGATGTAGGTGGAAGCCAAGGTGTGGCAAGAAGCAGGCAGTTGTGGGGATGCCTAGATGGAAGATCCAGCAGGACTCCCTCATGGATTGGATGTGGGGTGTAGAAAGGTCCGTCTGAAAATGCGGCTAGGAGTCACCCTCTGTGCCTTGGGTACACACAGGAAATGAAATGGAAAGCAGGCGGGATACATTTGTACATCCCAATTTTCAGCAGCATTATTCACAGTAACCATAAAGTGGAAGTTACCCAAGTAAGCAAAGTATAATACAGACATAAAATAGAATATTACTTGGCTTTTAAAAAAATTCTGCCTCATACTACAGCATGGATGAACCTTGAGGGCATTATGCTAAGTGAAATAAGCCAGGCACAAAAGGACAAGCACTGTATAATTTTACTTATATGAGGTCCCTACAGTCGTCAAATTCATAGAGACAGTAGAATGGAGAGTTTGAGTAACTGGGGCAGGAGAGGAGGGGGAGTAATTGTCTTATGGGTGCAATTTCAGTTTTCCAGAATAAAAAAAGTGCTGTGGAAGGACAGTTTGCACAACAGTGTGAATGCACTTAATTCCACTGAATTGTACACTTTTTTTCACACACTCATACCAGCCTAATTCAAAACCACCCCTATTATTCTCATCATAAAACGAGGTTCATGCTCTGGAAGAAAGAACATTTTCTTTTTTTCCTTATTTTTTTGAAAGAAAAAGGAGAGGAGAGGAGGGGAGTAATTGTCTTATGGGTGCAATTTCAGTTTTCCAGAATAAAAAGTGCTGTGGAAGGACAGTTTGCACAACAGTGTGAATGCACTTAATTCCACTGAATTGTACACTTTTTTCACACACTCATACCAGCCTAATTCAAAACCACCCTATTATTCTCATCATAAAACGAGGTTCATGCTCTGGAAGAAAGAACATTTTCTTTTTTTTCCTTATTTTTTTGAAAGAAAAAGGAGAGAAGGAGAGGAAGAAATAGGAAGAAAAAGAGGAGAGAGAACAGGAATATTGCTTTATTCTAAAAATGGGTATTAATAATGGCCAATCAATATTTTATGTATTTAAAGTGGAGAATGTATATTTTGTGTATTTAAAGTGGAGAATGTATATTTTGTGTATTTAAAGTGGAGAATGTATATTTTGTGTATTTAAAGTGGAGAATGTATATTTTGTGTATTTAAAGTGGAGAGCTCTATAAATATTTATTAAGTTTACTTGTTCTTGATCTGTGTTTTCTTCTAAAAGTAAAGTTAGATTATAGTTCCAGGCAAAAGCAGCCTCCAGCTGGGATGGAGCCAGGACCCAGGTCTGTGCAGCATGCTGCAGGTGGTTCCCACCAGGCGAGTCTAGCTGGCAGCTCTGGTGTCCAGGGCTCCTCAGCCACTGAGAGATCATTTCCTGAGCTAACGAGGAGTGGTTTTTTCAGACTCAGTCTTGTTTGCTCAGCACAGTGGCTGGCCCCATAAGGCTGGTGGTGCACTCATGGGCCTCTCTTTCTGCATTTGTGAGAACCAGCCTCCAGGCACCTTCCACCAGTTCTGCCTGCTGCCTGTGCAGTTCTTGTGCCCCAATATTGGTATGGCCTACAGGCTCCTGAAGGGTGACTGCCAACATTGTGGGGCTGCCGCTCAGTGCCTGCTGCTGGGCTTGCTCTGTGAGCCCTTGACAGAAGCCATCTGGTTTATGCTTCACCACCATGCCATCAGTTCATTCAGTATTCCTAATATACCTCCTGCATGCCTGCCAGGAGCCAGGTACTGTTCTAGCAGCTAAGGGTGTGACAGTGAACACATCAGGTTGGAATCTTGCCTGCCTGCAGCTTTCACTTTGTGGGGCAGTCAGAGCATCCAAGCATGCCAAGGAAATTGGGTGGCTTCTGGAAGGAGCTAGCTGGGGAGGAAACCAACAAGAGGAGAACAGAGGAGGTGACCTCCCTTCTTCCATTGTAAATTGGGTAGTCAGGGCAGGGGCTAGCAGAGAAAAGGAGGTAGGGTGCCAAATATTCAGGCTTAGCCCCTTGGAGGGTGCCACAGTGTGACCCTCATGTGCCTGGAGTGCACTGAGCCACAGGGAAGAGCTGGGACTGATAGGGCAGAATAGTTCCTGGGGTGGGGAGGGGGCGGGTATGGGAGTGGCTTTCAGGGCTCTTTCCTGAGGAACATGGGGAAATATGGAAGACTTTGGAGGGAGGGAGTGATGGCAGGACCTGACTTAGTTTTTAAAAGATTAGTCAGATTGCTGTGTTAGGGATGGTTTGGGGTGGGAAGATTCACAGGAGAAACCTATGAATGGAAAGATGTGGGCTGTGATGATGCCCGGATGTAGGTGGAAGCCAAGGTGTGGCAAGAAGCAGGCAGTTGTGGGGATGCCTAGATGGAAGATCCAGCAGGACTCCCTCATGGATTGGATGTGGGGTGTAGAGGGAGGCCCATGGAGCAGCAGCAAGGACAGCCAACCCAGCCAGGGGTAGGAGGAGCTGGATCCCAGTGGAGAGAGGAGAAGGCAGCTGAGCAGGTGCAGGGAAGCCCCATTTGACCATCTGAAAGTCAGGAAGTGGGGCTCAACCAGGTCACAGAGGCTGCACCTCTGGCAAGTGCGTCCTACGTTCACATTAGCTCTATCACGCAAACATGGCAAAAATATTAAAATCTCAGTAAAGGTAGAAAAGTCATCACTCATGCTTCCCTAGATTCATTTGATTCTCTGGGACAGGGATCGATGTCTGTTTTTTTTTTTTTTTAGAAGAGAATAATTTGAATTTTTCTTTTTTTCCTTATTTTTTTTTTGAAAGAAAAAAGGAGAGAAGGAGAGGAAGAAATAGGAAGAAAAAGAGGGAGAGAGAACAGGAATATTGCTTTATTCTAAAAATGGGTATTAATAATGGCCAATCAATATTTTATGTATTTAAAGTGGAGAATGTATATTTTGTGTATTTAAAGTGGAGAGCTCTATAAATATTTATTAAGTTTACTTGTTCTTGATCTGTGTTCAAGTCCTGGATATCCTTATTAATTTTCTGTCTCATTGAGTCTAAATCTCTTTATGGGTCTTATGTATCTGGGTGTTAGGATCGTTAGCTCTTATTGTTGCACTGATTCTTTTACCACTGTATCTTTGTTGCTTTGAAATCTGTTTTATCAAATCCTGCTTTTGTTTATTTATTTATTTTGCTCTCCATTTGGTTGGTAAATTTTTCTCCAACCCTTTGTTTTGAGTCTTTGTGTATCTTTGGATATAAAATGGGTCTGGATGTAGCATACCATTAGGTTTTGGCTGTATCTTTTGATTGGGGGATTTAGTCGATTTAAATTTAGGGTTACTGCCATTTGATGTTAATTGGCTATTTTATCCATTCATTGATGTAAATTCTTCTTTATGTTGATGCTCTTTACTTTTTGGTATATTTTTAGAAAGGCTAATACTGGTTGTTCCTTTCTATGTGTAATGCTTTTTTCAGAAGTTCTTGTAAAGCAGGCCTGGTGGTAAGAAAATATCCGAGTACTTGCTTGTTCATAAAATATTTTATTTTTCCTTCAATTGTGAAGCTTAGTTTGGCAGGATATGAAATTCTGAACTGAAAGTTCTGTTCTTTAAGAACGTTGAATATTGGTTCCCACTCTCTTCTGGCTTGTAGGGTTTCCACTGAGAGATCTGCAGTAAGTCTAATAGGCTTCCTTTTGTGGGTAACCTCATCTTTCTCTCTGGCTGCCGTTAGTATTTTCTCCTTCATTTCAACCCTGGTGAATCTAACAATTATGTGCCTTGGGGTTGCTCTTCTTGAGGAATATCTTTGTACTGTTTTCTGTCTTACCTGGGGTTGAATAGTGTCCTGCTTTTCTAGATTGAGAAAATTTTCCTGGGTAATATCCTGAAGAGTATTTTCCAGCTTGGATTCATTCTCTCCATCACATTCAGGTACACCTATCAAACATAGATTAGGTCTTTTCACATAGTTCCATATTTCTTGGAGACTTTGCTCATTCCTTTTATCCTTTTTCTCTATTCTTGTCTTCTCATTTATTTCATTAAGTTGGTCTTGACCTCTGATATCCTTTCTTCTGCTTGATCAATTTGGCTATTCAAACTTGTGCATATTTCACTAAGTTCTCGTGTTGTATTTTTCAACTCCATTAGTTCATTTATATTCCTCTCTATATTGTCCATTCTTTTAGCATTTCATCAAACCTTTTTCAAAGTTCTTAGTTTCTTTACATTGGGTTAGAACAAGTTCTTTCAACTCCCAAAAGTTTCTTATCATCCACCTTCTGAAGCCTACTTCAGATAATGGAACACAGTCCTTTTCCATCAGGGCTTGTTCCGTTGCTGATGAGGAACTTCACATTTCCCAGAAAGTGCCCTGTGGCCTTTCCCTAACTGTCCACCTCCCCAACCCCACCCCACCCACCACTGGCAGCCAGTCTGATCCATTGCCTAAAATCCATCCAGAATCTTGCTGTATGTGCTCTCCTCTGCCTGGCTTCCTCATCTTGGCATGATGTGTGTGTGATCCATCCAGAAGTTTGCGTGTATCCATCGTTCATCTTTTTCATTGCTGGGCATCTGTGGTGTAGCTCGACCACTATCTGCCTGTCCATCCACCTGCCGAAGGGCCTCTAGGCACTTGGTTTCTGTGAATCATCCAGTTCCAGTTCCCACTACACCATTTGATGGACCTATGTTTTTATTTCTCTTGGATGAATGGAGTGGAATTGCAGGGTCATATGGTAGGTGTATGTTTAGATAAAGATTTATGACTTTCCTGTAAAGAGCTTTCTTCATTTTTGGTAACTGTTGCCTGCCTGCGTGGCTGGCAGTGTCTCCTGCCCTTGAACACTCTGGCTCTGGGTGACCTGTTGAGAAGCCTGTGTGGTTCGGGTGCCCTTTTGGCTTGGGTGATTGAGAACAGGCTTGCCACTGTGGATACTGCCTCCCCTGTCTTCTTTCCTTCCTCTATTTTAAAGCAGTCCTTTTCTAGCCAGTGTGTAACTACACAAATAATTGAGTGTTCACGTTCTCAGGACCGGAGATGAAAAACTCCTGCTAAGATAGGAATTTTAAACTAATGATTTTTTTTTTTTGTCCTTGAAGAAGCCTTATCCTCACCATCCTTCACTCACTTCCCTACTTCCCACAGTGGCACTGGGCCTCTACTTCTCAAGGGATGCTTACTGGGAGAATCTGTATGTGGACCAGCCGGCCGGCATGCCCTTGCTCTATGTCCATGCCCTGAGGGACACTCCTGGGGAGGTGCCCAGCTTCCACCTGGGCCGGCACCTCTATGGCACATACCACACGCGGCTGCACGAGAACAACTGGATCCGCATCCAGGAGGACACCGGCCTCCTCTACCTTAACCGGAGCCTGGACCAGAGAACCTGGGAGAAGCTCAGTGTCCGCAGTAAGGGAGCTGCCCCCACTCCCATCCCCACACCCCACCCCACCCCTTCCTGAGGCTGGCCTGCCTCTGTGTCCAGCCTGAGGTGTGGAGGTGTCAGGAGGTGAGGAGGGCATCAGGGGTGAGGTGAGGCTGGCCTGCCTCTGTGTCCAGCCTGGAGGGTGTGGAGGGTGTCAGTGGTGAGGTGAGGCTGGCCTGCCTCTGTGTCCAGCCTGGAGGGTGTGGAGGGTGTCAGCGGTGAGGTGAGGCTGGTCTGCCTCTGTGTCCAGCCTGGAGAGAAGCCAGGACAAGTTTCAGGGCTGCCAGTGACCCTGGGGTTCCTGAGGCTGAGGGGGTTTGGAGACACACAGGAATCCGGGTACATGCTTCTGCAGACCTGAATTCCTCTTCAGCGGGGCTAAAAGGATTAGGAGATTTCTAGAGAGGGCATAAGTGGGGCTGAAAAAAATCCCAGGGTTTTGATTTAACAAATGACCTGCAACTCCCTGGAGAAGCAGCACTTCCCAAGGAAAGCCTGACTTAACAGAGCCAGCTGTCCTTGTACCTGGCAGGGACTCACGCCTGTCCCGGGTGTCCAGGGAGGAAAGAGGAGCAGTCAGAGCTGGAGTCACGGTCACATGTGACATGGTACTGGGAGAGGTGGGGGGGAGCAGAGCACCTGTGACAGGAAACAGTAGTGCTGCCCCAAAAGCTCCCACCCCTTGCCACCCCTCCAGGGCAACGGTTTGCTCAGCCCCCGCAACCACCCTAAGCCCTGTCTGCTGATGAGAGGCAAATCTTGGGCCGTGAGTGCAGAGCAGGCATCCCTGCCCTACTCAGGCAGAGTGGCCCGTCTGCCAGGGGCAGCCCGGTGCAGGACAGGGAGGGGGCTTGGGTGGGAAGCTCCCTCTGGGGTAGCCCAGGCAGTTCCTGGAGGGGACAGCATCTGAGATGGGTCTTGGTTCTACGCACTTAGTTGCTGTTCTCTTCAACCTGAGCCCTCAGGGTGGAGCTTGAGGAATGGGAGTCCCTGGGTGGGGCCAGCATGGAATTTGCCCTGGGCCTGAGATTCCTAGGAGGCCTGAGCCTCCAAAGTGGGAGAGGCTTCATACATGGCCAGGTCCTGTCAAGGAAGAAACCACAGGGTGATTTGAACAGGGAAAGTTTGTGTAAAGAATTACAACAGAGGATTGGAGCAGTGATGGACAGGCTAGAAAGCAGAGAATGCCAGAGAATATGAAGAGCAGCTCTGAGGAGCAGCCGCCCACCTCCAGTTGAGAGGGAAGCTGGGAAATCCCTCGCAGTACAGCAGAAATCGCTATGGCATCTCGGTGATGGAACTTGCCAGAAATGTCCCCTCTAGGTGTTGGGGATGTCTCTCTGCTGCCACTCCAAACCTGAGAGAGGGTGTGGCAGGTGAGGCGCTGGTCACCACTTACTGGAAAAGTTGCCACCAGCAGAGTCAGGGAACCTTCAACCCAGTGCTCAGCACGCCTCCCTAAGGAAGGGGCCTCTAAGCTGAGAACTGAATGACGAGGGCCAGGCCTGTGGGGCACTGGTGCTCCGGCCACAGAGCCCTGCAGCAGAGGCAAGGAGGTAGCAGGTGGAGCTGGAGAACCAGGCTGAGATTTGTGGACCTTGGTGGGGACCAGGTTTTGCACCAGGCCTGGAGCTCCTGCCTCCCCATTCCCAACTGCCTGGCAGGTGTGGCGATGCCCCCACAGGCCTGACTTCTGTCTCTGCAGATGGAGGCTTCCGGGTGTTCACTGTCTACCTCAAGGTCTTCCTGTTGCCCACGTCCCGCCGTGAGGGCGAGTGCCAGTGGCCAGGCTGTGCCCGAGTGTACTTCTCCTTCTTCAACACCTCCTTTCCGCCTGCAGCTCCTCAAGCCCGGGAGCTCTGCTTTCTGGAGAAAAGCCTCCTTCTGCATTCGTGAGAACTGGCCCCAGGCACCTTCCACCAGTTCCGCCTGCTGCCTGTGCAGTTCTTGTGCCCCAACATCAGCGTGGCCTACAGGCTCCTGGAGGTGAGTGCCAACATTGTGGGGCTGCGCTCAGTGCCTGCTGCTGCTGGGCTTGCTCTGTGAGCCCTTGACACAAGCCATCTGGTTTATTCTTCACCGCCATGCCATCAGTTCATTCAGTATTCTGGAAATACCTCCTGCATGCCTGCCAGGAGCCAGGTACTATTCTAGCAGCTAAGGATGTAACAATCAACACAACAGGTTGAAACTTGCCTGCCTGCAGCTTTCACTTTGTGGGCAGTCAGAGCATCCAAGCATGCCAAGGAAATTGGGTGGCTTCTGGAAGGAGCTAGCTGGGGAGGAAACCAACAAGAGGAGAACAGAGGAGGTGACCTCCTTCTTCCATTGTAAATTGGGTAGTCAGGGCAGGGGCTAGCAGAGAAAGGAGGTAGGGTGCCAAATATTCAGGCTTAGCCCCTTGGAGGTGCCACAGTGTGACCCTCATGTGCCTGGAGTGCACTGAGCCACAGGAAGAGCTGGGACTGATAGGGCAGAATAGTTCCTGGGGTGGGAGGGGCGGGTATGGGAGTGGCTTTCAGGGCTCTTTCCTGAGGAACATGGGGAAATATGGAAGACTTTTGAGAGAGGGCATAAGTGGGGCTGAAAAAATCCCAAGGGTTTTGACTAACCAAATGACCTGCAACTCTCTGGAGAAGCAGCACTTCCTAAGGAAAGCCTGACTTCTTATCAGAGCTGGCTTGTACCTGGCAGGGACTTGTGCCTGTCCTGGGTGTACAGGGAAAAAGGAGCAATCAGTGCTGGAGTCATGGCCACACGTGACTTTGGAGCTGGGAAGAGGTGGGGGAAAGCAGGGTGACTGTGACAGGAAACAGTGATGCTGCCCCGCTCCACCCTGCCACCCCTCCAGGGCAACGGTTTGCTCAGCCCCCACAACCACCCTAAGCCCTGTCTGCTGATGAGAGGCAAATCTTGGGCCGTGAGTGCAGAGCAGGCATCCCTGCCCTACTCAGGCAGAGTGGCCCGTCTGCCAGGGGCAGCCCGGTGCAGGACAGGGAGGGGGCTTGGGTGGGAAGCTCCCTCTGGGGTAGCCCAGGCAGTTCCTGGAGGGGACAGCATCTGAGATGGGTCTTGGTTCTACGCACTTAGTTGCTGTTCTCTTCAACCTGAGCCGTCAGGGTGGAGCTTGAGGAATGGGAGTCCCTGGGTGGGGCCAGCATGGAATTTGCCCTGGGCCTGAGATTCCTAGGAGGCCTGAGCCCTCCAAAGTGGGGAGAGGCTTCATACATGGCCAGGTCCTGTCAAGGAAGAAAGAACAGGGTGATTTGAACAGGGAAAGTTTGTGTAAAGAATTAATTACAACAGAGGACTGGAGCAACGATGGACAGGCTAGCAAAAAGCAGAGAACGCCAGAGAACGTGCGAAGAGCAGCTCTGAGGAGCAGCCGCCCACCTCCAGTTGAGAGGGAAGCTGGGAAATCCCTCGCAGTACAGCAGAAATCGCTATGGCATCTCGGTGATGGAACTTGCCAGAAATGTCCCCTCTAGGTGTTGGGGATGTCTCTCTGCTGCCACTCCAAACCTGAGAGAGGGTGTGGCAGGTGAGGCGCTGGTCACCACTTACTGGAAAAGTTGCCACCAGCAGAGTCAGGGAACCTTCAACCCAGTGCTCAGCACGCCTCCCTAAGGAAGGGGCCTCTAAGCTGAGAACTGAATGACGAGGGCCAGGCCTGTGGGGCACTGGTGCTCCGGGCCACAGGGCCCTGCAGCAGAGGCAAGGAGGTAGCAGGTGGAGCTGGAGCACAGGCTGAGCCTTATGGACCTTGGTGGGGACCAGGTTTTGCACCAGGCCTGGAGCTCCTGCCTTCTCCCCATTCCTGACTGCCTGGCAGGTGTGGCCAACGCCCCCACAGGCCTGACTTCTCTCTCCGCAGACGGAGGCTTCCGGGTGTTCACTGTCTACCTCAAGGTCTTCTTGTTGCCCACGTCCCTTCGTGAGGGCGAGTGCCAGTGGCCAGGCTGTGCCCGAGTGTACTTCTCCTTCTTCAACACCTCCTTTCCGGCCTGCAGCTCCCTCAAGCCCCGGGAGCTCTGCTTCCCAGAGAAAAGCCTCTCCTTCCGCATTCGTGAGAACCGGCCCCCAGGCACCTTCCACCAGTTCCGCCTGCTGCCGGTGCAGTTCTTGTGCCCCAACATCAGCGTGGCCTACAGGCTCCTGGAGGGTGAGTGCCAACATTGTGGGGCTGCCGCTCAGTGCCTGCTGCTGCTGGGCTTGCTCTGTGAGCCCTTGACACAAGCCATCTGGTTTATTCTTCACCGCCATGCCATCAGTTCATTCAGTATTCCGGAAATACCTCCTGCATGCCTGCCAGGAGCCAGGTACTGTTCTAGCAGCTAAGGGTGTAACAGTGAACACAACAGGTTGGAATCTTGCCTGCCTGCAGCTTTCATTTTGTGGGGCAGTCAGAGCATCCAAGCATGCCAAGGAAATTGGGTGGCTTCTGGAAGGAGCTAGCTGGGGAGGAAACCAAAAGAAGGGAACAGAGGAGGAGACCTCCATTCTTCCATTGTAAATTGGGTAGTCAGGGCACAGGCTAGCAGAGCAAAGGAGGGAGGGTGTCACATATTCAGGCTTAGCCCCTTGGAGGGCGCCACAGTGTGACCCTCATGTGCCTGGAGTGCACTGAGCCACAGGGAAGAGCTGAGACCTATAGGGCAGAATAGTTCCTGGGGCAGGGGCAGGTATGGGAGTGGCTTTCAGGGCTCTCTCCTGAGGAACATGAGGAACTATGGAAGACTGGAGTGAGGGAGTGATGGCAGGACCTGACTTAGTTTTTAAAAGATTAGTCAGGCTGCTGTGTTAGGGATGGTTTGGGGTGGGAAGATTCAGGGAAAGCTGGGAGACCATCAGAAGGCTACAGGAGAAACCTCTGAATGGGAAGATGTGGGCTGTGATGATGCCCAGATGTGGGTGGAAGCCAAGGTGTGGCGAGAAGCAGGCAGCTGCGGGGATACCTGGATGGAAGATCCAGCAGGACCCCCTCATGGATTGGATGTGGGGTGTAGAGGGGGGCCCATAGAGCAGCAGCAAGGACAGCCAACGCAGCCAGGGGTGGGAGGAGCTGGATCCCAGCAGAGAGAGAAGGCAGCTGAGCAGGTGCAGGGAGGCCCCATTTGACCATCTGAAAGTCAGGAAGTGGGGCTCAACCAGGTCACAGAGTCTGCACCTCTGGCAAGTGCGTCCTACGTTCACATTAGCTTTATCACACAAACATGGCAAGAATATTAAAATCTCAGTAAAGGTAGAAAAGGCATCACTCATGCTTCCCTAGATTCCTTGCATTCTCTGGGACAGGGATAGATGTCTTTGAACCAAATGGTTGATGAAGCAATTGGTTTTTTTGTATGCTACCCTTTTTCTCTAAAAATTATGTTATTAAATTTAGTTTAATGGGATTTCTTTGTAATCACGCTCAACAGAGGAAAGCATTATATGATAAGCATTTCCCACACATGTAATTCATGTGCAAGGCATGGTTCTGACTGTGAGGTCTACGGAGTTGTCCCCACCTCCTTGGGGTTGGCTGTGGGGTCTTCAGCGGTGGCCTTCTGCCTTCATCATGACCTCTTTTTGGATTATTTCTGGAGGACAGATCCAAGGACAGGCTCGTTGAAGAGTGTGTGGTGGTTTTTGGCCTTGCCTCAGGGCAATGTAGAGCATGAGCCAAGCCACCATGCAGGGCATGGAGCATGTGCTTTCGCGTCTACATCCCGCTTTCTGCATGCATAGGATGACCAGCCTGGTGATGCATTGGACAAGGAGGTGTAGAGCAGAGATGCACACTAGGTGGTGGAAAATCATTATGCATTAATGTGACATCATACGCCAGATGTCCACCGTGTTCATATATATATTGCACTTTAGGTTCTGGGGTACACGTGCAGAACATGCAGGTTTGTTGCATAGATACATACACAGCAATGTGGTTTGTGCCTCCATCCCCCCATCACCTATATCTGGCAGTTCTCCCCATGTTATCCCTCCCCAACCTCCCTATCCCCTGCTGTCACTCCCCTAGACCCATCCCCCCACAACAGACCCCAGTGTGTGATGCTCGCCTCCCTGTGTCTATGTGTTCTCATTGTTCAACACCGGCCTGTGAGTGAAAACATGCGGTATTCGATTTTCTGATCTTGCCATGTTTGTTTTAAAGTGGTAGAATCGTGGCTTTATTTCTCACATTCTCTAAAATGAACACACATTGCTTCCAGAATTGGAAAAAAAAAAAATCTAACATTTTTTTAAAAGCGGCCAAGGCCAGTAGCTGGCTCTCTAGGCCTACAGCCTGAGCTGAGCTGGAGCCACCCTTCCCCACACAAGCCCACTCGAGATCGAGGCCAGGTGGGCGGAGGGGTGCCCCAGGCCCTACCGGCTGATCAGGGTATCTCCTTCCCGCTCTTACCCACCAGCACGAGTGAGGACGCAGCTGCA
>JAKFGQ010000574.1:0-19827 GCA_021498475.1 Saguinus midas | reverse complement strand
ATCTAACATAAATATATAATGTATACATATAAATACCTGTAAAGTAGTCAGAAGTCTATTTCATATAGCCACACAATCAGAGTCTCACTGAATACTATACACCAGGAGGAAAGTCAAGATTCTATTTCTTATGGCCATTCTTTCAGAGCCCAACCTAAAAATGCACTCCTGGGAGTACTCCAGAGTCTCTTTCAGAGCCACTCATTCAGAGCTCATTGAATAATACACATCTATGGAAATGTCAGGAGTGTATTTCACATTAGCACTCATTCAGAGCCTCAGTGAATCATACATACCTGGGGAATACTCAGGAGTTTATTTCATATAGCCAATAATTCAGACAATCATGAAATAGTGCACACTTATGAAATAGTCTGGAGTCTATTTGATATGATGGTTCATTCAGTGCCTCAGTGGAAAATGCACACCTGAGAAATAGTCAGGAGGCTATTTTATGTAGACACTCATCTATATCCTTAGTAAGTAATACACACCTGGGGAACAGTCAGGAGTCTATTTCTTGTGGCCACTTTTCAGAAACTCACTGAATGATACACACCTGGCGAATAGTCAGGGTCTATGTCATATTGCCACTCAATCAGAGCATTACTGAATGATGCACACCTGGGAAATAGTCAGGATTCTATTTCATATGACCATTGATTAAGAGCCTCATTGAATAATGCACACCTGGGCAATAATCAGGAGGCTATGTCATATGAACACTCATTCAGAGCCACAGTGAATAATGCACACCCGTGGAGTAGCCAGAAGTGTATTTCATACAGCCACTCATTCAGAGCCTCAGTGAATAATACACACCTGTGGAATAGTCAGGATTCTTTCATATGGCCACATACTCATAGCCTCAGTGAATAATGCACAAATGTACAGTACTCAGCAGTCTATTTTATATAGCCACACATTCAGAGATTCACTGAATAATACAAACATGGGAGATAGTCAGCATCCTATTTCATATGACCACTCATGCAGAGCCTCACTGAGTAATACACACGTGGTTAAAAGTTAGGAGTCTACTTTATATAGCCACTCATTTACAGCCACAGTGAATAATGCACTCTGGAGAATAGACACTAGTCTATTTTATATGGCCACAAAATTAAAGCCTGAATGAGTAATGCAAAACTTTGGAATAGTCAGTAGTCTATTACATATTCCCACTTACTCAGAGTCTCAGTCAATAATACACACCTGGAGAATAGTCAGGAGTCTATTTCATATGTCACTAACTCAAAGTCTCTTTAAATAATACACACCTGTGGACTAGACCAGAGATTATTTTATATGGCCAAACTTTTAGAGCCTCGGTGAATAAAGCATACCTGGAAAATACTCAGGACGCTATTACATATTGCCTCTCATTCAGAGCCTCACGGAATAGTGCACACCTGGAGAATTCCCAAGAGTCTATTTGTAATGGCAATGCATTCAGAGACTCTGTGAATAAAACACACCTAGGGAATAGTAAGGAATCTTTCCAAATGGTCACATATTCAGAGCCTCAGTGAATAATGCACAACTGGGGAATAATCAGTAGTCTATTGCTTATGCTGACTCATTCAGCCCTTCAGTGAATAATGCACGTCTGTCAAGTACTGAGAAATCTGTTTCATATGGCCACTCATTTCGAGACTCACTGAATAGTATACACCTGGGAAAAATTCAGGAGTATATTTCACATGGCCACTCGTTCAGAGGCTCAGTGAATAATTCTCACCTGTTGAGTACTCAGGAGTCTTTTCCACATGATGAATTATTCAGAGCCTCACTGAATGATAGGTACCTTGGGAATAGTCAGGATTCTGTTTAATATTATGAGGCTGATTATGAGCCTCTGTGAATAACACATGTGTGTGGAGTACTGAGAAGACTGATTCACATCACTTCCCATTCTGAGATTCCCTGAATAATACACACGTGTGGAATAATCAGAATTCTATTTAATATGGCCACTAATTAGGACCCCCAAGAAATAATACACAAGTCGGAAAAAGTCAGTAGTCTACTTCATATGGCCACTCAGAGAATTGCCTGAAATTGCCTTGCCTGGAATTGCCTTGCCTGGAATATACTTGCCTGAAATTGCATTGCCTTGAATTGTCTTTTCTGAAATTGCCTTGACTTAAATTGCCTCGAATTGCCTTGCCTAGAATTGCCTTGCCTGGAATTGCCTTGCCTAAAATTGCCTTGCCTAAAATTGCCTCAAATTGCCTTGCCTGGATTTGCCTGGAACTGCTTTACCTGGAATAGCCTTGCCTGGAAATACCTGGAATTGCTTTGGTTGTAATTGCTTTTCCTGGAATTGCCTGTAAATACCATGCCTGAAATATTCATGCCTAGAATGGCCTGGAATTGACTTCCCTGGAATTGCCTTGTCTGGAATGGCCTAGAATTGCCTTGCCTAAAATTGCCTTTCCTGGAGTTGCCTGGAATGGCCTTGCCTGGAGTTCCCTGGAATTAGCTTGCCTGGAATTGCCTTGCCTGGATTTGCCTCGAACTGCATTGTCAGGAGTAGCCTTGCCTGGAATTGTCTGGCCTGGAATTGATTTGGCTAAAATTGCCTGCAAACACCATGCCTAAAATATCCCTGCCAGGAATTGCCTGGAATTGACTTCCGTGGAATTACCTTACATAAAATTGCTTAAAATTGCGTTGCCTGAAATTGCCTTTTTTGAAATTTCTTGGAATTGCCTCGCCTGGAATGGCCTTACCTGAAATTACCTGGAGTGGCCTAGCCTGGATTTTCTTTCCCTAAAATTTAATCGAATTACTTTGCCTGTATTTGCCTTGCCTAAAATTGCCTTGCCTGAAATTGCCGAGCCTGGAATTGCCTTACCCGGAAATTTCTGGAACTACATTGCCTGGAATTGCCTAGCCTGGAATTTTCTGGATTGCCTTGCCTGTAATTGACTTGGCTGGATTAGCCTGGAATTGTCTTTCCTGGAATTGCCTTGCCTTGAATGGCCTCCAATTGCCCTGCCGGGAATTGCCTTGCCTGGAATTGCATGGAACTGCCTTGCCTAAAATAGCCATGCCTGAAATTGCCTGGAATTACCTTGACTGAAATTGTCTTGCCTGGATTTGCCTGGAATTGTTTTGGCTGTATTTTTTTTTTGCCTAAAATTTCCTGGAAATACCATGCTGAAAATTTCTGTGCCTGGATTTGCCTGAAATTGCCTAAATATGCCTTGCCTAAAATTGCCTTTTCTGGAATTTTCTTGAATTGCCTTGCCTGTAGTTGCCTGAAATTGTCTTGCCTGCATTTTCCTGGAATTGCATTGCCTGGAATATCTTTGCCTGGAAATGCCTGAAATTGCCTTGGCTGTAATTGCTTTGGCTGGAATGCTTTAGAAATACCATGCCTGGAATATCCGTGCCTGGAATTGCCTGGATTGCCTGGAATTGACTCCCCTGGAATTACCTTGCTTAAAATTGCCTTTCCGAAAATTGACTTGAATTGTCTTGCCTGAAATTGCCTTGCCTGGAGTAGCCTGGAATTGCCTTTCCAGGATTTGCCTGGAATTGCCTTGCCTGGAATAGCTTTGCCTGGAAATGCCTGAAATTGCCTTGGCTGTAATTGCTTTTCTAGAAATGTTTTGGAAATACCATGCCTGGAATATTTGTGCTTTGAATTGGCTGGAATTGACTTCCCTGGAATTTCCGTGCCTGGAATTGCCTGGAATTGCCATCCCTGTAATTGCCTTGCCTGATATTGCTTGAAATTTACTTGCCTCGAATTGGTTGCCTGGAATTGCCTGAAGTTGCCTTGCTTGGAATTTCCATTTCTGAAATTGCCTGGAAATGCTTTGCCTGGAATTGCCTTGCCAAAAATTTGCTTTACTTGCCTTGCTAGAAATTGCCTTGTTTGGAATTGCCTTGCCTGTAATGGCCCTACCTGAAACTGCCTTGCCTGAAATTGCCTTGCCTGGAATTGAATTGCCTGCAGTTGCCTTGCCTGGAATTGCCTTTAATATATTTGCCTGATATTGCCTTGCCTGGAATTGTCTTGCATAAAGTGGCCTGAAATTTTATTGCCTGAAATTGCCTTTTTGTAATTACTTGAAAATACCTTGCTTAGAATTGCCTTGCCAAGAATTTTTATAATTGCATTTTCTGGAATTGCATTGTTTGGAACTGCCTTGCCTGGAATTGCCCTGTTTTAAATTCCTTGCCTGGAATTTTCTTTCCTGGAATTGCCTTGTCTGGAATTGCCAGGAATTGCTTTGCCTGGAGTTGCCTTGCCTGGAATTGCCTTTAATTGTGTTGCCTCAAATATCCTTGCCTGGAATTGTCTTGAAAGGAATTTTCTGAAATTGCCTTCCCTGGAATTGCCTTGCCTGAAATTGCCTGAAGTTGTTTTGCCTGGAATTGCCTTTTCTGGAATATCCTCAATTTTCTTGCCTAGAGTTGCCTTGCCTCAAACTTCCTGGATTGCCTTGACTGGAATTGCCTTGCCTGGAATTGCCTGGAATTGACTTGACAGGAATTGGCTTGCCGGAAATTGCCTGGAATTGCCTTGACAGAAATTGCCTTGCTGGAAATTGTTTTTCCTGGAAGTCTGTTTAATTACCTTGCCTCGAATATTCTTGCCTGGAATTGCCTTGCCTGAAATTTCCTGGAGTTGCCTTGCCTGACATTTATTTTCCTGGAATTTCCTCAAATTACTTTGTCTGGAGTTGCCTTGTCTGGAATTGCCTGGACTTGCCTTGCCTAAAATTGCATGGCCTAGAGTTACCTAGAATTGCCTTGCTTGAGTTTCCTGAAATTTCCTTTTCTGGAATTGCCTAAAAATGTCTCGCCTGGAATTGCATTGCCAGGAATTGGTTTAATTGCATTGTCTGGAATTGCCTTGCTTGGAATTGACATGTATGGAATTGCCTTGCATGGAATTGTTTATTTTTGGAATTGCCTTGCCTGTGATTGCCTGGAATTGCCTTTTCTGTATTTGCCTTGCCTGGAATTGCCTTACCTGTAATTGCCTAGAATATCCTTGCCTAGAGTTTCCTAGAATTGCCTTGCCTTGAGTGTCCTGAAATTTTCTTGCCTGAAATTGCCTTATGTGGAATTAGCTAAAAATGCCTTGCCTGGAATTGCCTTGCCAGAAATTGATTTAATTGCATTGCCTGAAATTGCCTTGTTTGAAATTGCCTTGCCTGGGATACCCTTGCCTGGGATACCCTTGCCTGGATTTACCTGAAATTGCCTTGCCTGGTATAACCTTGTCTGAAAATGCCTGGAATTGCCTTTTCTGTTATTGCTTTGCCTGGTATTTCCTGGAAATTCCATGTTTGGAATATCCGTGCCTGGAATTCCCTGGAATTGACTTCCCTAAATTTGCATTGCCTGGAATTGCCTAAAATTGTTTTTCCTGAAATGTCCTGGAATTGCCTTGCCTGGAATTGGCTTGCCTGGAGTTGCCTGAAATTGCCTTGCCAGAAATTGCTTTTTTTGGAATTGCTGATAAATACCTTGCCTGAAATTGACTAGCCTAAATTTTGCTTTAATTGCCTTGCCTGGAATCACCTGTAATTGCCTCGCCTTGGATTGCCTTGCCTAGAATTGATTGGAATTTCCTTTTTTGTAATTCCCTTGCCTGAAATTGCCTTGCCTGAAATTGCTTGGAATTTCCTTGCCTAAAATAGCCTTGTCTGGAATAGCCTTGCCTGAAATTGCCTTCCCTGAAAATATCATGCCTTATTTGCTGTGCCTGGAATAACCTGAAATTGCCTTTTCTGAAATTGCCTTGCCTTGAATTGCATAGAAGTTTCTTGCCTGAATTTTTTTGTCAGTTATTGCCTGGAATTGCCCCACCTGAAATTGCCTTGCCTGGAATAATTTGCTCTTGCCTATTCAGGAACTGCCTTGTCTGGAATTGCCTTGCCTGGAATTCCTTCAAATTGGCTCACCTGGAATTGCCTGGAATTGCTTATTTTGAAATTTCCTTGCCTGGAATTTCCTGGAACAGCTTTTCCTGGAATTGCCTTGCCTGGAATTGCTTGGAATTGCCGGGACTGAAATTTTTCTGCCTTGAATGGCCTACAATTTTTCTGCCTGAATCTGCCTTGCCTGAAATTGTTTGGAATTGTTTTGCCTAGAATAGCCTTGCCTGGAATTGCCTGGAATAGAATTGCCTGAAATTGCTTTGCCTAGAATTGCCTGGAAATACCATGCCTGATTTGCTGTGCCTGGAAATGTCTGAAATTGCCTTGGCTGTAGTTGCTTTGCCTGGAATTGTCTTGAAATATTTTGCCTGGAATATCCGTGCCTGAAATTGCCTGGAATTGACTTCCCTTGAATTTCCTTGCCTGAAAGTCTATTTTCTGGAATTGCCTTGCCTGGAATTGCCATGCCTGAAGTTGCCTGAAATTGTGTTGCCCAGAATTGCCTTGCCTGAATTGCCTATTTTGCAATTGCATAAATGCTTTTGGTATGGCCTTGTCTGGAATTGCTTCAATTGTGTTGCTGGAATTGCCTGGAATTGCCTTGCCAGGAATTGATTGGAATTGCCTTCCTGTAATTGACTTGCTTAGAAATGCCTGGAATTGCCTTGCCAGAAATGCCTGAAATTGCCTTTCCAGGAATTACCTTGCCTGGAGTTTCCTGAAATTTACTTGCCTGAAATGGCCTCTTCTGGAATTGCCTGAAAATACCTCTCCTGAAATTTCCTTGCCTGAATTTCCTAGAACTGCCTTGCCTGAAATTTACAATCCTGGAATTTTCTAAAATTGCCTTGCCTTGTATTGATTTGCCTGGAATTGCCTTGCCTGAATTTGCCTGGAATTGCCTTGCCTGGAATAGCCTTGCCTGAAATGCCTGAATTGCATTGGCTGTAATTGCTTTGCCTGGAATTGGCTTGAAATACCATGCCTGGAATATCCGTGCCTGGAATGCCTGGAATTGACTTCCGTGAAATTGCCTTGCCTAGAGCCCTGAAATTGTCTTGCCTAAAATTGCCTTCTGAAACTGCCTGGAATTGCCTTTACCCTAACATTGCATTGCCTGGAATAGCCTGAAGTTGCCTTGCCTGTTATTGCCATTTCTGATTTTCTGAATTGCCTTGCCTGGAATTGCTGTGCCTGCTATTGCTTGGATTGCCTGCCTGGTACTGTATTGCCTTGAATTAAATTGTCAAAATTGTTTTGCCAGAAATTGCCTTGCCTGAAAGTGCCTTAAATTGCCTTGCTTCAAATATTTTGACTAAATTTTTCTTGCCTGACATTGCCTGAAGTTGCCTATTCTGGATTTTCTTTCCTGAAATTTTCTCGAAATTTCTTTGCCTGAAGATGCCTTGCCTGGAATTGCCTTGCTTGTAATTGCCTTGCCTGAATTTTTGCCTGAATTTTTTGGATTGCCTTGCCTTTTCCTGAATTTTGGGTTGTCTTGCCTGTAATTGCTTGGCTGGAATTGGCTGGAATTGCCTTGAATTGCTTGGAATTGCCTCACAATTGTTTTGCTGGAACTGCCTTGCCTAAAATTTCTTGGAATTACTTGCATAGAATAGCCTTGCTTGAAGTTTCCTGGAATTGCGTTGACTGAAATTGCCTTGCCTGAATTGCCTGGAAATACCATGCCTGATTAGTTGTGCCTGAAATTGCCTGGAATTTCCTTGACTAAAATTGCCTTGCTGAAAATGCCTGGAAATGCCATGCCTGATTAGTCGTTCCTGGAATTGCCAGAAATTGCTTTTTCTAAAATTTTCTTGTTTTGAATTGGGTAATTGCCTTGCATGGAATTGCCTGGAATTGCCACACTAAAATTGCTTTGCATGAAATTAATTGTACTTGCCTTTCCAGAAATTGTTTTTCCCAGAATTGCTTGCCTATAATTGCTTCAAATTGCCTTGCCTGAAATTGCCTGGAATTTCTTTACCTGAATTTTTGCCTGGAATTGCCTGGAATTTCCTTGCCTGGAATTGACTTTTTGGGTTAAGAAAGGCCTTGCCTAAAATTGCCTTGCCTGGAATTGCCTTGCCTGAATTGCCTTGCCTTGATTTCTTGTGCTTTTGCCTTTTGCCTGGAATTACCTGGGCCTTGCCTGGAATTGCCTTGCCTTGCCTGGGATGCCTGAAATTGCCTTTCCTGGAATTGCCTGGAATTGCCTTGCCTGGAATTGCCTTGCCAGAATTCCTGGAATTGCCTTGAATTGCTTTGAATTGGATTGCCTGGATTGCCTGGATTGCCTTTTCTATATTGCCTTTCCTGGATTTGCCTGGAATTGCCTTGCCTGAAATTACCTTACTGGAATTTCTGATTGCCTTGCCTGGAATGCCTTTTTGGAATTGCCTGGAATTGCCTTGTTCCCTGAATAATTTTTGGTGCCTTGATTGAAATCCTGGATATCCTTGCCTGTAATTGCTTTGCCTTTAATTGCCTGAATACCTTGCCTGAAATTCTTGCCTGGAATTACCTGGATGTCTTGCCTGGAATTGCCTTGCCTGGGTGCCTTTTAATTGTTTTGCCTTTATTGCCTGAAATTGCCTCACCTGGATTGCCTTTCCTGGGATTGCCTGGAATTGCCTTTTCTGTATTTGCCTTGCCAATTTTGCCTAAAATTGCTTTTTGAAAATTGCCTTGCCTGGGTGCCTGGAATTGCTTGAACTGCCGGGACTGAAATTTTTCTGCCTTGAATGGCCTACAATTTTTCTGCCTGAATCTGCCTTGCCTGAAATTGTTTGGAATTGCCTTGCCTGGAATAGCCTTGCCTGGAATTGCCTGGAATAGAATTGCCTGAAATTGCTTGCCTAGAATTGCCTGGAAATACCATGCCTGATTTGCTGTGCCTGGAAATGTCTGAAATTGCCTTGGCTGTAGTTGCTTTGCCTGGAATTGTCTTGAAATATTTTGCCTGGAATATCCGTGCCTGAAATTGCCTGGAATTGACTTCCTGAATTTCCTTGCCTGAAAGTCTATTTTCTGGAATTGCCTTGCCTGGAATTGCCATGCCTGAAGTTGCCTGAAATTGTGTTGCCCAGAATTGCCTTGCCTGGAATTGCCTATTTTGCAATTGCATATAAATGCTTTTTTGGTATGGCCTTGTCTGGAATTCGCTTCAATTGTGTTGCTGGAATTGCCTTGCCTGGAATTGCCTTGCCAGGAATTGATTGGAATTGCCTTTCCTGTAATTGACTTGCTTAGAAATGCCTGGAATTGCCTTGCCAGAAATGCCTGAAATTGCCTTTCCAGGAATTACCTTGCCTGGAGTTTCCTGAAATTTACTTGCCTGAAATGGCCTCTTCTGGAATTGCCTGAAAATACCTCTCCTGAAATTTCCTTGCCTGAAATTTCCTAGAACTGCCTTGCCTGAAATTTACAATCCTGGAATTTTCTAAAATTGCCTTGCCTTGTATTGATTTGCCTGGAATTGCCTTGCCTGAATTTGCCTGGAATTGCCTTGCCTGGAATAGCCTTGCCTGGAAATGCCTGGAATTGCATTGGCTGTAATTGCTTTGCCTGGAATTGGCTTGAAATACCATGCCTGGAATATCCGTGCCTGGAATTGCCTGGAATTGACTTCCGTGAAATTGCCTTGCCTAGAGTTGCCTAGAATTGTCTTGCCTAAAATTGCCTTTTCTGAAATTGCCTGGAATTGCCTTACCTAACATTGCATTGCCTGGAATAGCAAGAAGTTCCCTTGCCTGTTATTGCCATTTCTGGGATTTTCTGGAATTGCCTTGCCTGGAATTGCTGTGCCTGCTATTGCTTGGATTGCCTTGCCTGGTATTGCCTTGAATTAAATTGTCAAAAATTGTTTTGCCAGAAATTGCCTTGCCTGAAAGTGCCTTAAATTGCCTTGCTTCAAATATTTTTGACTAAATTTTTCTTGCCTGACATTGCCTGAAGTTGCCTATTCTGGATTTTCTTTCCCTGAAATTTTCTCGAATTTCTTTGCCTGAAGATGCCTTGCCTGGAATTGCCTTGCTTGTAATTGCCTTGCCTGAAATTGGCTTGCCTGAATTTTTTTGGATTGCCTTGCCTGTAATTGCCTTTCCTGGGATTTTTTGGGTTGTCTTGCCTGTAATTGCTTTGGCTGGAATTGGCTGGAATTGCCTTGCTTGGAATTGCCTACAATTGTTTTGCCTGGAACTGCCTTGCCTAAAATTGCTTGGAATTACTTGCATAGAATAGCCTTGCTTGAAGTTTCCTGGAATTGCGTTGACTGAAATTGCCTTGCCTGGAATTGCCTGGAAATACCATGCCTGATTAGTTGTGCCTGAAATTGCCTGGAATTTCCTTGACTAAAATTGCCTTGCCTGAAAATGCCTGGAAATACCATGCCTGATTAGTCGTTCCTGGAATTGCCAGAAATTGCTTTTTCTAAAATTTTCTTGTTTTGAATTGGGTAGAATTGCCTTGCATGGAATTGCCTGGAATTGCCACACCTAAAATTGCTTTGCATGAAATTAATTGTACTTGCCTTTCCAGAAATTGTTTTTCCCAGAATTGCTTGCCTATAATTGCTTCAAATTGCCTTGCCTGAAATTGCCTGGAATTTCTTTACCTGAATTTTTTTTGCCTGGAATTGCCTGGAATTTCCTTGCCTGGAATTAACTTTTTTAGAATTGTGAAGAAAGGCCCTGCCTAAAATTGCCTTCCCTGGAATTGCCTTGCCTGGAATTTCCTTGCATTGAGTTTCTTGAAATTGACTTGCCTGAAATTGCCTTTTATGGAATTACCTGGAAAAGCCTTGCCTGGAATTGCCTTACCTGTAATTGCCTTGCTTGGGATAGCCTAAAATTGCCTTTCCTGGATTTGTATTTTCTGGAATTGCTTTGCCTGGAATTGCCTTGCCCAGAATTCCTGGAATTGCCTTACCTTGAATTGCTTTTTTTGTAATTGAGTTGCTTGGGATTGCCTGGATTTGCCTTTTCTATATTTGCCTTTCCTGGATTTGGCTGGAATCGCCTTGCCTAAAATTACCTTACTGGAATTTCTGGAATTGCTTTGCCTAGAATGGCCTTTTATGGAGTTGCCTGGAATTGCCTTGCTTAGATTTCCCTGGAATAATTTTTTTGGTATAGCCTTGATTGAAAATGCCTGGCATATCCTTGACTGTAATTGCTTTGTCTTTAATTGCCTGTAAATACCTTGCCTGAAATATCTGTGCCTGGAATTACCTGGATGTCTTGCCTGGAATTGCATTGCCTGGAATTGCTTTTAATTGTTTTGCCTATTATTGCCTGAAATTGCCTCACCTGGAATTGCCTTTCCTGGGATTGCCTGGAATTGCCTTTTCTGTATTTGTCTTGCCTGGATTTGCCTTGCCTAAAATTGTCTTTCTCAGAAGGCCTAGAATTGCCTTGCCTGGAATTGCCTGGAATTACTTTCTTGGAATTTCCTTTTTTACAATTCCCCTTAATTGCCTTGCTTCAAATATTCTTGCCTGAAGTTGCCTTGCCTGTAGTTGCCTGAAGTTGCCTTGCCTGGAATTGCCTTGCCTGGAGTTTCCTGAAATTGCTTTGCCTTGAGTTGCTTGAAATATTCTTGCCTAAAATTGCCTTTTATGGAATTGCCTAGAAATGTCTTGCCTTTAATTGCCTTGCCAGAAATTGGTTTAATTGCATTGCCTGAAATTTCCTTGTTTAGAATTGCCTTGCCTCGAATTGCCTTTCTTATATTTACCTGAAAATGCCTTGCCTGGTATAGCCTTGCCTGGACATGCATGGAATTGCCTTGGATGTAATTGCGTTGCCTGGAACTGCCTGAAAATTCCATGCCTGGATTATCTGTGCCTGGAATTTTCTGGAATTGGCTTCCCTGGAATTCCCTTGCTTGGAAATGCGTAAAATTGCCTTTCCTGGAATTGGCTTGCCTGGAGTTGACTGACATTGCATTGCCAGGAATTGCCTTTTTTATAATTGCTGATATGTACGTTGCCTGAAATTGCCTTGCCTAAAGTCTTTAATTGACTAGCCTGAAACTGTTTGTAATTGTATCTCCTCAGATTGACTTGCCTTGAATTGATTGGAATTGTCTTTTCTGTAATTGCCTTGCCTGAAATTGCCTTGTCTGAATTGCTTGGAAATACCATGCCTGATTTGCCATGCCTCGAATTGCCTTACCTGGAATTGCCTGGAATTGCCTCGCCTGGGATTGCCTTGAAGGGAATTGATTGGAATTGCCTTTTCTGTAATTTCTGTAATTTTTTTTTGCCTGGAATTGCCTGGAAATTCCTTGCCTGGAATAGCCTGTAATTGCCTTCTCTGGAATTTTTGCCTGGAGTTGCCTGGGATTGACTTGCCTGGAATTGTCTTTTCTGGAATTGCCTTGCCTTGAATTGCATAGATTTGCCTTGCATGGAATTGCCTGGAATTTCCTTTTCTGGAATTACCTTGCCTGGAGTTGTCTGAAATTGACTTACCTGGAATTGCATTCTTTGGAATTGCCATTTCTTGAATTGCTTTGAATTGCCTTGCCTGGATCTGCCTTGCCTGGATTTTTCTGAAATTGCTTTGCCTGAAATTGCTTTGCCTGGAATTTATTGTACTTGCTTTTTCTAGAAATGCCTTGCCTGGAATTGCCTGGCATTGCCCTGTCTGGAATTGCCTTGTGAGAAATGTTTTTCCTGAAATTTCTGGAATTGCCTGAAATTGCCTTGCCAAAAATTGCCTTGCCTGGAGTTGCCTAGAATTTTCTGAAAATGCCTTGTTTGAAATTTCCTTGTGTGGAATTGCCTAGAATTGACTTGCCTGAAGTTGACAGTCCCAGTATTTTCAGGAATTGCCTTGTCTTGTATTGCTTTGCCTGGAGTTGCCTTGAATTGCCTTGCCTGGATTTGTCTGGAATTGCCCTGCCTGGAATAGTTTTGCCTGGAAATGGCTGGAATTGCTTTGGCTGTAATTGCTTTTTCTGGAATGACCTGGAAATACCATGACTGGAATATCTGTGCCTGGAATTGCCTGGAATTGCCTGAATTTGCCTTGCCTGGAATTGACATTTGAAAAATTTTCTGGATTTTCCTTGCCTGGATTTGCCTGGATTGCCCTGCTTTTTATTGCCTGGAATTGCCTTGTCAGAAATTGTTTTACCAGGAATTTTATTGCCTAGAAGTGCCTTTAATTGTCTTGCTTCTAATATTTTTGCCTGGAGTTTTCTTGCCTGAAATTGCCTGGAGTTGCCTAGCCTGGATTTTCTTTCCCTGAAATGTCCTCGAATTTCTTTGCCTGGAGATGCCTTACCTGGAATTGCCTGGAATTGCCTTGCTTCTAATTGCCTTGCCTGCAATTGCCTTTCCTGGAATTTCCTGGATTGCCTTGCCTGTAATTGTCTTGGGTGGAATTGGCTGGAATTGCCTTGCCTGGAATTGGTCTACCTTGAATGGCCTACAATTGCTTTGCCTGGAACTGCCTTGCATGGAATTGCTTGTAATTGCCTTGCCTGGAACAGCCTTTCCTGGAATTGCCTGGAATTGCGTTGACTGAACTTGCCTATCCTGGCATTGCCTTGCCTAGAATTAATTTGCCTGGAATTGCCTCGAATTGCCTTGCCTGGAATTGCCTTGCCTGGATTTGCCTGAATTGCCTTGCCTGAAATAGCCTTGCCTATAAATGCCTGGAATTGCCTTGGCTGTAATTGCTTTTCCTGGAATTGCCTGGAAAGAGCATGCCTGGTGTATTCGTGCCTGGAGTTGCCCAGAATTGACTTCCCTGGAATTTCCTTGCCTAGAATTGTTTTCTTTTGAATTGTGTAGAAATGCCTTGCCTGTAATTGCCTTGCCTAAAATTTGCTTTAGTTGCGTTGCCTGGAATTGCCTGGAATTGCCTCGCCTGGGATTGCCATCCCGGAAATTGATTAAAATTGTCTTTTCTGTAATTTTCTTGCCTGGAATTGCCGGTAAATCATTTGCCTGGAATCGCCTGGAATTGCCTTTTTTGGAATTGTCTTGCCTGTAGTTTTTTTGGAATTGACTTGCCTGGAATTGCATTTTCTGGAATTACCTTGCCTGAAGTTGCCTCGAATTGACTTGCCTAGAATTGCCTTCTCTGGAATTGCATTTTCTTAAATTGCGGAGTATTGTTTTGCCTGGAATTTCCTTGCCTGGATTTTCCTGGAATTCCTTCGCCTGAAATTGCTTTGCCTGAAATTTATTGGCCTTGCTTTTTCTGGAAATGCCCTGCCTGGAATTGCCTTGCCTAAAATTGCCTTGCCTAGAAATGTTTTTTTCTGGGATTTCCTTGCCTGGAATTGCCTTTTTTGAAATTGCATAGAATTCGTTGCCTGGAATTGACTTGCCTGGAATTCGCTTTAATTGCATTGCCTGAAATTGCCTCACCTGGAATTGCCTTAGTGGGAATTGATTGGAATTGCCTTTTCTGTAATTGCCTTACTTAGAAATTCCTGGAATTGCATTGCTTACAATTGCCTGGAATTGTCTTGCCTGGAATTGGTTGCCAGAAATTGTCTTGCCTGGGGTTGCCTGGAATTGACTTGCCTGAAATTGCCTTTTATGGAATTGCCTGGAAATACATTGCCTGGAATTTCCTTGCCTTAAATTGCCTAGAATTGCGTTGCCTGAAATTGACAGTCTTGGAATTTCCTGGAATTGCCTTGCCTTGTATTGCTTTGCCTGGAGTTTCCTGGAATTTCCTTGCCTGGTATTCCTAGAATTGCCTTGTCAGAAATTGTTTTGCCACGAATTGCCTTGCCTGGAAGGGCCTTTAATTGCCTTGCTTCAAATATTTTTGCCTGGAGTTTTCTTGCCTGAAATTGCCTGAAGTTGCATAGCCTGGATTTTCTTTGATATTTCCTCAAATTTCTTTGCCTTGAGATGCCTTACTTGGAATTGCCTGGAATTGCCTTGATTGTTATAGTTTTTCCTGGAATTGCCTTGCCTGGAATTTCCTGGAACATTTCTGCCTGGAATATCATTGCCTGGAATTTCCTGGATTGCCTTGCCTGTAATTGCCTTGGCTGGAATTGGCTGGAATTGCTTTGCCTGGAATTGCTCTGCCTTGAATGGCCTACAATTTTTTTGCCTGAAACTTCCTTGCCTGGAATTGCTTGGAATTGCCTTGCCTAAAATAGACTTGCCTGGAATTGCACTAAGTTGCCTTGACTGAAATTACTTTGCCTGAAATTGTCTTGCCTAGAATTGATTTTCCTGTAATTGCCTCTTATTGCCTTTCCCGAAATTGCCTTGCCTATGTTTGCCTGAATTGCTTTGCCTGGAATAGCCTTGCCTACAAATACGTGGAATTTCTTTGGCTGTAATTGCTTTGGTTGGAATTGCCTGGAAATAGCATGTCTAAAATATCTGTGCCTGTAATTGCCCGAAATTGACTTCCCTGAAATTTTCTTGCATTGAATTGGGTAAAATTGCCTTACCTGAAATTGCCTGTCATGGAATTTCCTGGAATTGCCTTGCCTTGAATCGCCCTGCCTGAATTCGCCTGCGATTGCCTTTCCTGAAATTGCCTGGGATTGCCTCTTTTAAAATTGCCTTGCCTGGAGTTGCCTGGAATTGACTTGCCTGAAATTGCCTTTTCTGGAATTGCCTTGCCTTAAGTTAAGTAGGCTTGCCTTGCCTGAAATTGCCTTGCCTGGATTTACCTGGAACTGCTTCGAATGAAGTTGCTTTGCCTGAAATTGATTGGATTTGCTTTTACTGGAATTGGCTTTTCTCATATTGCCTGGAATTGCCTTGCCTGGAATTGCCTTGCCTGGAATTGCCTTTCCTGGAATTGCCTTGCCTGGAATTGTCTTGTGTAGAATTTTCTGAAGTTGCCTTGCCTGGAATTGCCATTTCTAAATTTGTTTTGGAATTGCCTTGCCTGGATTTGCCTGAATTGCCTTCCCTAAAATAGCCTTGCCTACAAATGCCTGGAATGGCCTTGGGTGTATTTGCTTTGCCTAAAATTGCCTGAAAATAGTATGCCTGAAATATTCGTGCCTGGAATTGCCCGGAATTGACTTTCCTGGAATTTCCTTGTCTTAAATTGAGTAAAATACTTTTACCTGAAGTTGCCTTTAATGAAATTTTTAAAATTATTTTTCCTGGAATTTCACTGCCTGAACTTGCCTGCAATTTTCTTGCCTAGAATTGTCCTCTTTGGAATTGTGTAGAAATGCCTTGCCTGTAATTGCCTTGCCTGAAATTTGCTTTAATTCCATTGAATGAAATTGCCTGGAATTGCCTCGACTGGGATTGCCTTAGTTGGAATTGATTGGAATTGCCTTTCCTGTAATTTTTCTGCCTGGAATTGCCTGGAAATCCCTTGTCTGGAATTGCCTGGAATTGCCTTTTCTGAAATTGTGTTGCCTGGATTTGTCTGGAATTGCCATTTCTGGAATTGTTTTGCCTTGAATTGTGTAGAATTGCCTTGCATGGAATTGCCTGGAATTGCCTTTTTTGAAATTATCTTGCCAGGATTTGCCTGAAATTGACTTGCCTAAAATTTCCTTGCTGAGAATTTTCTAGAATTGTCTTTTCTAAAATATTCTTGCCTGGAGTTGCCTGGAATTGACTTCCCTGAAGTTGCCTTCTCTGGAATTGCCTTTCCTTCACTTGCATAAAATGGCCTTGCTTGGAATTGCCTTCCCTGGATTTTCCAAAAATTGCTTGGCCGGAAATTGCTTTGCCTGGAATTTATTGGACTTTCTTTTCTTGAAAATATTTTGCCTGAAATTGCCTCACCTGGAATTGCCTTGCCCAGAATTGCCTTGCCTTGAATTGCCTGGAATTATCTTGCCTGTAATTGTTTTCTTTTTTGAAGTTGCATAGAAATTCTTTGCCGGGAATTGCCTTGCCTGAAATTGACTTTAATTGCATTGCCTGGAATTGCCTCACCTGGAATTGCCTTGGTGGGAATTGACTGAAATTGCCTTTCCTGTTATTGTCTTGCTTAGAAATGCCTGGAATTGCCATGCCTGGAATTGCCTTGCCCAGAATTGCCTGGAATTGCCTTGCCATTAATTGCCTTTTCTGGAACTGCCTGGAAATGCCTTGCCTGGAATTTCCTTGCCTGGAATTGCCTATAATTGCGTTGCCTGAAATTGACAGTCCTGGAATTGCTTTGTCTTGTATTGCTTTGCCTGAAGTTGCCTAGAATTGCCTTGCCTAAATTAGCCTGGAATTGTTTTGCCTGAAATAGCCTTGCCTGGAAATGCGTGAAATTGCCTTGGCTCTAATTGTTTTGCCTGGAATTACCTGGAAATACCATGCCTAAAATATCCGTGGCTGAAATTGCCTGAAATTGACGTTCCTGGCATTGCCTTGCCTATAATTGCCTAGAGTTGCCTTGCCTAAATTTGCCTTTCCTGGAATTGCCTGGAATTTCGTGGCCTGCAATTGCATTGCCTGAAATTGCCTTGCCTGTATTTTTCAGAAGTTGCCTTGCCTGGAATTGCCTTGTTGGAAACTGTTTTGTCAGAAATTGCTTTGCCTGGAAGTGCTTTTAATTGCCTTGCTTTGAATATTTTTGCCTTGAGTTTCTTTGCCTGAAATTGCCTGGAGTTGCCTAGCCTGGATTTTCATTCCCTGAAATTTTCTCTACTTTCTTGGCCTGGAGTTGCCTTTCCTAGAATTGCCTGGTATTGCCTTGCTTATAATTGCCTTGCCTGGAATTGCCTTTTCTGAAATTTCCTGGAACTTCCTTACCTGGAATTGTCTTTCCTGAAATTTTCTGGATTGCCTTGCTTGTAATTGTCTTGGCTGGTATTGCTTTGTTTTGAATGCCTACAGTTGCCTTGCCTGGAACTTCCTTGCCTGAAATTGCTTGGAAATTTTTTTTGATTTTTATTGCATTTTAGGTTTTCAGGTAGGTGTGCAGAACGTGCAAGATAGTTGCATAGGTACACACATGGCAGTGTGTTTTGCATCCTTCCTCCCCCTCACCCACACTTGGCATTTCTCCCCAGGCTATCCCGGCCCATCTCCCCGCTGCTGACCCTCCCCCATTCCCCAATAGACCCCAGTGTGCAGTAGACCCCTCCATGTGTCCATGTGTTCTAATTTTCTCACCCACATTGGAGGAAAACGTGTGAGTATTTCGTTTTCTGTTCTTGTGTCATTTTGTTGAGAATGATGTTCTCAGATTCATCCATGTCCCTAGGGACAAAACTCATCATTTTTATTGCTGCGCATAATATTCCATGGTGTATATGCCACATTTTCCAGTCCAGTCTATCATGGTTCCAGGTCTTGCTATTGTAAACAGTGCTGCAATGAACATTCGCGTGCATGTGTCCTTATAGTAGAACGATTTATAGTCCTTGATATATACCCAGTAATGGGATTGCTGGGTCAAATGGAATTTCTATTTCTAGATCCTTGAGAAATCGCCATACTGTCTTCCACAATGGTTGAACTAATTTACACTCCCACCAACAGTGTAAGAGTGTTCCTTTTTCTCCACATCCTCTCAGCATCTGTTGTCTCCAGATTTTTAATGATCGCCATTCTAACTGGCGTGAGATGGCATCTCAATGCGGTTTTGATTTGCATCTCTCTAATGACCAGTGATGATGAACATTTTTTCATGTGTTTGTTGGCCTCATGTATGTCTTTTGTAAAGTGTCTGTTCATATCCTTTGCCCATTTTTGAAAGGGCTTATTTGTTTTTTTTCTGTAAATCTGTTTGAGTTCTTTATAAATTCTGGATATCAGCTCTTTGTCAGATGGGTAACCTTCAAAGATTTTTTTCCATTCTGATGGTTGCAGATTCACTCTAGTGACTGTTTCTCTTGCTGTGCAAAAGCTGTGGAGTTTGATTAGGTCCCATTTGTCTATTTTGCTTTTGTTGCCAATGCTTTTGATGTTTTGGTCATGAAGTCCTTGCCTACTCCTATGTCCTGAATGGTTTTGCCTAGATTTACTTCTAGGGTTTTTATGGTGCCAGGTCTTATGTTTAAGTCTTTAATCTATCTGGAGTTAATTTTAGTGTAAGGTGTCAGGAAGGGGTCCAGTTTCTGCTTTCTGCATATGGCTAGCCAGTTTTTTCAACACCATTTATTAAACAGAAAATTCTTTCCCCATTGCTTGTTTTTGTCTGGTTTATCAAAGATTATATGGTTGTAGATATGTTGTGTTGCCTCCGATGTCTCTGTTCTGTTTCATCGTTCTATATCTCTGTTTTGGTACCAGTACCATGCTGTTTTGATTACTGTAGCATTGTAGTATAGTTTGAAGTCTGGTAGTGTGATGCCTCCCGCTGTGTTCTTTTGGCTTAGAATTGACTTGGCTATGTGGGTTCCCTTGGATCCATATGAAGTTCATGGTGGTTTTCTCCAGTTCTGTGAAGAAATTCAATGGTAGTTTGATGGGGATAGCATTGATTGTGTAAATTTCTTTGGGCAGTATAGCCATTTTCACGATATTGATTCTTCCTAACCACGAACATGGAATGTTTCTCCATCTGTTTGTGTCCTCTCTTATTTCGTTGAGCAGTGGTTTGTAGTTTTTCTTAAAGAGGTCCCTTACCTTCCTTGTGAGTTGTATTCCTAGGTATTTTATTCTCTTTGTAGCAATTTTGAATGGCAGGTCGTTCTTGATTTAATTCTCTTTAAGTCTTTTATTGGTATATGAAAATGCTTGTGATTTTTGCACATTGATTTTATATCCTGAGACTTTGCTGAAGTTGCTTATCAGTTTCAGGAGTTTTTGGGCTGAGATGATGGGGTCCTCTAGGTGACACTAATACAAGAAAGGCAATTCCAGGCAATCCCACGCAAGAAAAATTCCAGAGAGAACAATTCCAGTCAAGGCAATTCCACGCATTCTGGGCAAGCAATTCCAGGCAAGGCAATGCCAGAAAAGGCAAATCCATAAAAGGCAATTTCAGGCAATCCCAGGCAAGGCAAATCCAGGTAA
>JAKFGQ010000573.1:0-19849 GCA_021498475.1 Saguinus midas | reverse complement strand
CGGCTTGTGTTGAAATCCTGGCCCAGCCTTTCTAGCTGTGACACGTCGTACAAATCACTTAGCCTCTCTGTGCCTCAGTGTCTTCTTCCGTAAAGCAGGGCTGATTGTAACCACTACTTCAGAGTGGCTGGGAGCATTCTGTGAATTCATGTAGGAGAGCACTTAGAATGGGGCCCGGCGTGTCATTTATGCTTAATAAATATTAACCATTACTGAAACTGCTGTAGCCTGAAACCAGTCAGGATCAAAGAGCCCCTCTTACCCTACTTCGAAGAGAATTAATTCCATGATCACTTGGGAGATCTCTCTCTCTCTCTCTCTCTCTCTCTCTGAGACAAGAGTCTCTGTTGACCAGGTTGGAGTGCAGTGGCTTGATCTCAGCTCACTGCAGCCTCCACCTCTTGGGTTCATGCGATTCTCCTGCTCAGCCTCCTGAGTAGCTGGGATTACAGGTGCCCACCACCACGCTTGGCTAACTTTTGTATTTTTAGTGGAGACAGGGTTTCACCATGTTGGCCAGGCTGGTCTCGAACTCCTGACCTCAAGTGACCTTAGGAGATCTCTTGCTCCTAATAGTACCTCAAGCCTTTTTTAAATGTTTTAAGCCAGAGACCAAACATGCAGATAGGAGTTAGGGGTCTTGATTTAATTTTTGGTTGCTTCAAACTCTCTGTGGGACCTTGAGGTGTTTCTTGCCTTCTCTGGGCCTCAATTTGCACATCTGAATGATGGAGAGCTTGGATTGGATAAAGTCTGAGGCTAGAACCAAGGCCAACTTGGGTTTAGCTGGGGCTTACTTGCCTTGGCCTTTCAACCACCCCGCGTCTGGCCTTCAGAGAAGTCCCGCACTGATGTTGTTCTCCTCCCCAGGTTGTGAAATGTGCTCGCAGGAGGCTTTTCAGGCACAGAGGAGCCAGCTGGTGGAGCTTTTGGTCTCGGGGTCCCTGGAGGGCTTCGAGAGTGTCCTGGACTGGCTGCTCTCCTGGGAAGTCCTCTCCTGGGAAGACTACGAGGGCTTCCACATCCTGGGCCAGCCTCTTTCCCACTTGGCCAGGCGCCTCCTGGATACCATCTGGAATAAGGGTACTTGGGCCTGTCAGAAACTCATCGCAGCTGTCCAGGAAGCCCAGGCTGACAGCCAGACCCCCAAGCTGCATGGCTGCTGGAACCCCTACTCGCTCCACCCAGCCCAAGACCTGCAGAGTCACCGGCCAGCCATTGTCAGGAGGCTCCACAGCCATGTGGAGGGCGTGCTGGACCTGGCATGTGAGCGGGGTTTTGTCAGCCAGTATGAATGTGATGAAATCAGGTTGCCGATCTTCACACCGTCCCAGAGGGTGAGACACTCCTGCGTGCATCACAGAGTTCCCAGGAAAGGGCGCTTAGTCACCAAGATTGATTTATCCTCATGAAGTCAGCCCATGGGGTAACTTGGTCTATGGGATTTCCTAAAAGGTAGCCAGTCAGGTAAAATTTGCTCTTGACTCTTGGCAGGCAACATACAACTTTTTTTTTTAAAGAGATGAAGTCTCACTCTGTTACCCAGGCTAGAATGCAGTGGCATGGTCATAGCTCACTGTCGCCTTGAATTCCTGGGCTCAAGTGAGCTTCTGGCCTCCGAGTAGCTGGGACTATGGGTCCTGTACCACCACGCATAGCTAATTTTGTTTTTCTTTTAGAGATGAGGTGTGGCTTTGTTGCCCAGGCTGGTCTCCAGTTCCTGGCTTTAAGCAATCCTCCTACCTTAGCCTCCCAAACTGTTGGGATTGCAGGCATGAGCCACTTTGCCTGGCCAACATACTGCTTCTGCTGAGAGGAAGTGTGTGGTGGCCAAGGGCTCGGATTCCGGAGCCAGAATGGTGCAGGCTCAAGGTCAACCCTGTGTGGTCTCAGGCTTCCCGATGAAGCCTCTCCAGCCTTAATCTCTCTTGTTTCAGTTTCCTCATCTATAAAGCAATGGTAATAGTCATATGGTGACTATCCTATAAGGCTGTTGGGAGGATTTGATGAATTAATTAGATGAGTAATGCTTAGGACAGTGTCTATTACCACTGTCTGCTATTGATTATTTCTGTTATGAGTGAAACTCTGTACTTGTATGCTTTTATTTTTATTTTAAATTAACAACACAACAGATCATAACACCGCAGTATATCGAATCTCTATTTTATAATTAACATAGCATATTATACACTAATATAGCTTAAATGTTTATGTAGGATTTATGATATGAAATTGCATTAGATCATAGATGTTCAGAGTTGGGATACAACTGTTCCCAACAATGTAATGACCCAACAGAGACCACCAAGACAGAGAAATGACAACTGAGTAATTTTGAAACTCTTTTGTTTCTTCCAAACAGTGATTCTTAGGGCTCCTGAGAGGCAGATGGAACACTTACTAACATTCTACTTTGTAAATCTGGAAACTGAGGCCAAGGAAAGTAGTTTGAATAAGCTCACAGTAGTTAATGAGACGGCCTATGCTAGACCAGTTGTCCAGCCTTGGCCATTGACTTATTCATCCATCATTCATTTATTCCACCAGAATCTATTAGGTACTTTATACATATTTGCTTAAAGTTTGTTGTGTTCATAGTCTGGTCTCCAGTTCCTGGCTTTAAGCAATCCTCCTACCTTGGCCTCCCAAACTGTTGGGATTGCAGGCATGAGCCACTTTGCCTGGCCAACATACTGCTTCTGCTGAGAGGAAGTGTGTGGTGGCCAGACACTTCCTTTGCACATGGTAGGTACTCCATAAATATTTGTTGATGAAATAAATGAGTTATTGAATGAATGATTGAATTAGAATTACACTGCAGTGGAAAAATGGACTGGGTTGGGGAACATTTTAGTTTTTATTTTTATTTTTTGTCTGTTTTCCAGAAATGTGTGCGGTGCTCATGTAAGTCTGGGTAACCCTAAATTGAGATTGAGGAAATAAACTAATTTGTCTTCAAGGCTGCACTAAAGCTGGCTTATGTGGCGAGATATTTACAGAGCACAGAACATGGTACAGTCCTCTCTGATTAGCTGTGGGTACAGAAGACATATTCATTATTGCACTGACCTTAGTTTCTCTTATAATTTGTTTAGGGAATTGAATCAGTCCATCTGAGAAGTTATAAGATTGTGTCTTGTAACTGAGCTCTGATTGACTGAGTGATTACAAGATTGTGTCTTGTAACCTTTGAAAGTTCAGCAAGTGATCTGGCACAGATGCTCTGAGGGATTTGGAGAAGGTAGCCTAGATCCCTAGGGCCCAGAGAAGACAGGACATGAATAGAGCAAGTACATGGATTGGTGAAAAAAAGAAATCAGCTCACTCATGGGTCAAAGAAGAAATCATGATGGAAATCAGAAAATATTCAGAACTAAACAATGAGAATATTATTTATCAAAATCTATTGGATACAGCTAAAGCAGAACATGGCGGAAATATACAACCTTAAATGCCTAGGTTAGGAAAGAAGAAAGACATTATTTATTTATTTGTTTGTTTATTTATTTATTTGAGATGGGGTCTCACTGTGTCACCCAGGCTTCTGGAGTGCAGTGGCACCATCATGGATCACTACAGTCTCGAACTTCTGGGCTAAAGTGATCCCCCGGCCTTAGCTTCCTGAGTAGGTGGGACACAGGTTAGCACCAACATATTGAGCTAATTTTGGGGAAGTGTAGAGACAGGATCTTGCTATGTTGTCCAGACTGGTCTCAAACTCCTTGGCTCAAGTAATCCTCCTCCCTTGGCTTCCCAAAGTGCTGGGATTACAAGCATGAGCCACTGCATCCATCAAAGGCTATATTTTAATGAGCTAAGAATTCTTTTTTTTTTTTTGAGACAGAGTCTTGCTCTGTCACTAGGCTGGAGTGCAGTGGTGCAATCTTGGCTCACTGCAACCTCTGCCTCCTGGGTTCAAGTGATTCTTCTGCCTCAGCCTCCTGAGTAGCTGGGACCGCAGGGATGTGCCACCACACCAGGCTAATTTTTTTGTATTTTTAGTAGAGATGGGGTTTCACCGTGTTGGCCAGGATGGTCTCCATCTCTTGACCTCGTGATCCGCCCACCTTGGCCTCCCAAAGTGCTGGGATTACAGGCTTGTGAGTCACTGCGCCTGGCCAAGAATTCATTTTAACAAAGGGCTAAATAGACAGCAAAAGCAAACATTGAAGGCTGGGACTGAGCTGAGTGGGGAGCAGGGACAACAGGTCTGAGGATTGCAGTAGATTACAAGCGGTTTGTGCTGCCTGAGGTTTAAGCCTTTAGAATCCAGCTCTCTCTGAGCCTCCTTTGAGCTCTGATGTTCTGTGACTCTGATTTGGTGGCCTTCCCTAAGTGGCCTTTCTGATTTCATTTGGATGGTGCTTGTGGTATGTTGGTCAAGCAACATGTCTTCCCAACTGACCTTTGAATTTCCTGTAAAGAAGTAGTTGTCATTGATTGCAGGTTAGGGACAGAAAATGGTGTGGAATGAAACAAAATACAAGTTAAAGAACCAAATTCCAAAAGTACCCATTGCTACTATTGACTGAGTGCCTACTCTGTGCCAGGCCCTGTGTCCAGTCCATTTCCTATATTGTCTTATTTAAGCCCCACAAGGGTGTAATGTGGTTACACTGTTTCTCAACAATGAAGAAACTGTCCAAATCGCCCATCTGGGAAGTGGCCCAGCTAGAATTTGAATTCAGAGTTTTCCTCCAAAGCTTGTTCTATTCTCTATCTGTCATAAAATGTGGGGGCTTTGTGTGGTAAACTTGCTCAGTTGGGCATAGCAGTTGTTAGGAAACCTGAGGCTGGTAACACCAGCTGTAATACCAGCTGTCCGTCTGACTCATGCAACTGTTAAAGTTGATAGGGCTGAGGTGTCAGAATGAGCTCTGAATTGCCTGATTCCTGTAACAATATTAACTTAAACATTTTCAAATTGGGAAATTCACCATGCCTACAGAAGAGTGTGTATATTTCATATGTATGGTGTAAACTGTTCCTATCACCTAGGTTAAAAAATAGGATGTTTCTAGTACCTGGGGCCTTCTATTATTGCAACTACCAGAGGTAAATACTGGCTTGACTTTTGTGTAAATCATTCCTTTGCCTTTGTTTAATGTTTTAGCATCTTTTAAAATAAATCCCCAAACAATGTATTGTTCTATTTTGAAAAACTGAGTAGCAAGCCAAAAATAGCTATGTAAAGAAATTAGTAGGCCAGGTGGTGGCTCACACCTGTAATCCCAGCACTTTGGGAGGCCGAGGCAGGTGGTTCACAAGGTCAGGAGATTGAGACCATCCTGGCTAATGCAGTGAAACCTGTCTCTACTAAAAATACAAAAAATTAGCTGGGTACCGTGGCGTGTGCCTGTATTCCCAGCTACTTGGGAAACTGAGGCAGGAGAATTGCTTGAACCTGGGTTGCAGTGAGCCAAGATTGTGCCACTGTACTCCAGCATGGGCAACAGAGAAAAAAGAGAGAAAGAAAGGTCACTATTGCCTTTTCTTAGATGAAGGTTCCCAAGGCAGGGAAACCGAGTGGAGTCTCAGGGACTTGATCTGGCTTTGCCTTCCCTGGGAATTTATAAGGACCCCTTCTGGAAAGTCAGTAGGCAATGACATAAGCGAGTCTGGGGAAATATGGGGCTCATTGCAACTGGAGGGTCTGGTAAGGCCGATGTGAATTCAGTGCTGGCTGTCCATAGGAAAATGGCCAGAGGAAGCACGCTGCTTCATACAGTCCATGGTAAACTTGCCAAAGGCTATTCTAGCTCACAGGAATAGGAAGAGACTAAACACTTCTGTGGAGTGAAATGAATGTCCTCAGCTGACTCAGGCAGCAGGAGTTGAGAAGATATGATATTAGTTCATGGTGAATACAAGTCAAATATAGATAAAGGTTAGGGTCAGGCTTGCCTGGACATCTAGAGGATAACTGCCCTCAATGTGTTTGAGTCTTGAGTCACTGCTCCATTCTGTCTGAACTGGTGGCCATCTATCTACTTATAGTACATAACCATCAACCTGAGATTTCCCTACATGGTCTTCCTGCATTGAGTCTCCTCTTTGGACTCTACTTTCCTGGTTACTATATTTTGCTAGACCATATCCTCCAGTCAATTCCTTAGAATGAATGTATGAAAGTTAAAAATTTCTGAGCTCTTATATGTCTAAAAGTTCCCTCATACTGGATTGATAGTTCAGCTGGGTATAAAATTCTGCACTGGCCATCTTTTTCCTTCAGAATTTTGATTGCATTGTTCCATTATCATCTCTTTTCAATATTGCTTCTAAGAATTCCAAAACCATTTTTTTTTCTTTTTGAGACAGAGTCTCACTCTGTCACCAAGGCTAGAGTGCAGTGGCGTGATCTCAGCTTACTGCAACCTCTGCCTCCTGGGTTTAAGCAATTCTCCTGCCTCAGACTCCCAAGTAGCTGAGATTACAGGGACAAGCCACCATACCTGGCTAATTTTTTGTATTTTTAGTAGAGACAGGCTTTTGTCATGTTGGCCAGACTAGTCTTGAACTCCTGACCTCAGGTGATTTGCCCACCTCAGCCTCCCAAAGTGCTGCGATTACAGGCAGGAGCCACTACTCCTGGCCTCCAAAACCATTTTAAAACTCTTTCTGGAATCTTGTAAAATTATTTTTTTAGTTCTCAGCATTTTAAAATTTCAATGATGTGTCTTGGTGTTCTTCCATTGTGCTAGTCACCCAAGAGGTAGTTTGAATCTGGAAACTTCTCTCTTTATGTTTTGGGAAATGTTCTTGATTAGTTTATAGATGATTTCTTCCCCCTCCATTTTATCTCTTCTCTCTTTATGGAACTGCTATTACTATAATGTTAGAACTTCTAACATTCTAAAAAAAATTCTAAAAAAAAGAATTCAGCTGTGAATTCATCTGTTCCTGGACGTTTTCTTGTTGGTAATTTTTAAATTACTAATTCAATCTTACTGCTTATTATTGGCCTGTTCTGTGCTTCTGTTTCATCATGATTTAATCCAGGAGGGTTCTATGTTTCCAAGAATCTATTCTTGCCCTCTAGGTTTTCTTTCGGCAGAAGAATAGCTATTCCTGCATGCTTTTGGTTTCCATTTGTGTATAATATCATTATCTACTTCCTTACCTTGAATTTATATAAATCCTTATGTGTTAGGGGGGTCTCCTGAAGACAGCAGATATTTCATTTGTGTTTTCTAATCCATTTTGTCATTCTGTTTGTTTTAAGTGGACCATTCAGGTCATTTACATTCATCATTAATAGGGAGATGTGAGATACTGTTCTATTACTCATGTTAGTTGTTACTTATATACTTTAATTAATTTTAAGTATGAAACATATATATTATGTAGAACATGTTGTTTTAAAATATGTACACATTGTTGAATGGCTAAATCAATGTAATTACCATTGTATTGCCTCATATACTTATTTTTGACACTACCACTTAAAATTTAACTTTTTAGCAATTTTTAAGAACACAATATATTGTTACATAGTTGCCACGTTGTACAATGTATCTCTTGAACTTATTCCTCCTATCTATATAACTTTTATACTATTTGCCCAGCATGAAAGGACTCTATTACTCACAGCATAGCAAGCAATTGGAGCATTGTGTGTGACTAGGTTCTTCTTGCCCCCCAAATACCATGGAGGTGATAGGAAGGCAGGATCAAGTGAATGCTGTATATACAGTGGGTTTGCCTTACAGCTGAGGAAGCTGGAGATTTGGAAATCCCAGTATTTTAGAGGGAGCTACTAGCAAGTCTGCTGAACCTTTGCCTCACAGAGAGATATGATCTTTATTATCTTGGACAACAAACATTTCTGAACTTTTCTTCAGAAGGAGCCACTCTCTATCTTCCAAGGCTATTTGCTCAATAGTAATCGTTCAAGAGATAGTTCCCAACATAGTCTCTAAATACCTCTATTCAAAGATGTACAGAATCTATGGAAAATTATCTCCCAACACATAGTTCCCAATAAAAAAAAAAGAGCTTCTTGACTAATCCTTTAATTTTCTTCCGTTTTCCATCTCTGTCTTTTTGTTTTACTTTTGTATGATAGTCGCAACTCTATCTTTAAATTCTTGAAGTTTTCATTTTTGTGTCATGCTGTTAATTTGGTGGTTCTAGAGTAGTCAGAGAACTCTTACTTAGAAGGTGAAATTTGAGCAACAGGTACGTTTGTTCTTTTTTGTAATATCTTACTCTTGTTTCATGAATGCAATATCTTCTTTGACTTCGGATCATAAGATTGGTGGGTTTTTTTTTGTTTGTTTGACTGTTTTTCACCCTTTGTAAACTTTTTCTACAAGTTGCTTTCCCGTTTTCCCCTTGTTTGGCTTATATCCCCCATGTTAGATGCTGTCTCTGGGCTTATGATACTCTTTGGTTTTCTTTCTCGTGATTGGCAGGTAGGACTTTAAAACTTGTTGAGCATGTGGGTGAAACTTGTCTACCATGAATTTCACTGTAGACATTTTGGGAAATGACAGTGTTCGTATCTTTAGATCTTGCCTCCTGGGTTGATCAAGTTATCTGAGTAGACCACTGACCTCTTGCCTGGGGATAAACCAGAAATCTGTTTCAGTTTGACTCAGTCCTCCTTGTTTTTAGTCATTTCCTTCAGTTCCAGAGGTTCCTCATGCTGATCATTCCAGAATTCTTTACAGATTCTAGGATACACACTGCATGGTTTTCAACTTTCTTATTTTGGAGTTAAGATTGAGCTTTCAGGAGTCTCCTAAATCCATTACCATTCATTCATTCAGCAAATCGAGTACCTGATTTGTGCCAGACACTCTTGTACATGTTGGGGATACCTCAGTGAACAAAACAGACAAAAATCTTTGCCCTGGAAATACACACACTCCAGTCAGGGGAGAGGAACAATAAGCAAAGGAAGGATATCACAGAGTGTGCTAGAAGGTGGTAAGTGTTGTGGAAAGTAAATTAAGTGGGTCCGGGAGTTAAGAGTTTGGGAAGGAGGAAGCGGATAAATGATGGCAATTTTAAATAGAGTAGTCAGAGAGCTCTTACTTAGAAGGTGAAATTCGAGTAAAAACTTAAAGGAGGACAGGGAATTAGCCATGTGGACAGCTGGGGAAAGGCTTCCATGTAGAGAGGACAATCAGAGCCAAGGCCCAGAGGCAGGAGCATACCTGGTAGTTTTAGGAAACAGGAGACTAGGATGCTGAGTGGAGTAAGTTGGGGTGGGGGTGGTCAAAGGAGAACCTTGAATCTAGGTGGTTCTAGACAGGTATTTTTGCCTGTTTTGGGCCCTGAAGGTTGTTGGCTGTTGGACTTGGGCTCTTCCTCTGAGAGAATAGGGATGCTGTTGGAATGTCTGTACAGGAGCTATGTGACCTGAGTTTTGTTTGTAAAGGGTTAGGCTCTGGTTGTTACATTAGGACTATGCTCTGGGGACAGGAACAGAAGCAGGGGGATGCAGCTTTCCAATTGAACAAGGATTTGGCTTGGAGTAGGATGGTATGCAGGAGGTGACAAGAATTGGCAGGGCTCTCTAGCTGTGTGTCTGTATGCAGACACTGACCACAGATGACATTTGAGCACTAGAAACCTGGCTGGTCCACATGGAGTTTCCATAAGCACATAATATACACCAGGTTTCAAAGACTTAATATAAAAAAAGAATGACATCTATCTCGCTTTCTTTTCTTTTTCTTTCTCTCTCCTCCCTCCCTCCCTCCCTCCCTCCCCTTCTTTTTCTTCTTTTTGAGATTGAGTCTTGCTCTGTCACCCAGGCTGGAGTGCAGTGGCATGATCTTGGCTCACTGCAATCTCCACCTCCCAGGTTCAAGTGATTCTCCTGTCTTGGCCTCCCAAGTAGCTGGGATTACAGGCTGTGTCACCATGCCTGGCTAATTTTTGTATATTTAGTGGAGATGGAGTTTCATTATGTTGTCCATGCTGGTCTCAAACTTCTGACCTCAGGTGATCCACCTGCCTCGGCCTCCCAAAGTGCTGGGATTACAGGCATGAGCCACCATGCCCACCATATCTTGCTATTTTCTACATGGATTGCATGTTGAAATGGTAATGTTGTGACTATTAAATAGAATACTCAATAGTCAGAATAGTTAAATAGAATATATGACTAAAGTTAATTGCATCTATTTCTTTTTACTTTAAAAATGTGTCTCTTAGAGGGTTTGAAATTACACATACAGCTTGCCTTTGTGACCTGCATTTTATTTCTGTTGGACAGTGCTCTTTGGGACATGCTTTGAAGGAGGAGTCAACAGGATTTGACAGATTACAGAGGAGAGGCTTCACGGTGACTCCAAGACTTCAGGGCTGAGCACCTGGAAGAATGGGATTAATATTACCCAAGATGAGGAAGGCTGTAGGTTTGGCAGGTGTGTGGGTAGGTTAGAGTTTAGTTTTGAATATATTGGAGGTGTTTATGAAACGGAAGTGGAGATGGAAAATAGGCAGTTGGATGATGTAAGTCCAGGGTTCGGGAGGAGTTCAGGCTGGAGATGAAGATGTGGGAGTCTGAGCAGAGGTTGTATTCAAATATTCAATCCATGAGACTCGATGAAATCACTTCTCTTCCAGATGATTTACAGCTTGCAGAATAGTTTTCTATCTTTGTAGGTTTATATCTTTACTTTGTTTCATCTATTTTTCAGTTGTTGGCTGTTGGACTTGGGCTCTTCCTCTGAGAGAATAGGGATGCTGTTGGAATGTCTGTACAGGAGCTATGTGACCTGAGTTTTGTTTGTAAAGGGTTAGGCTCTGGTTGTTACATTAGGACTATGCTCTGGGGACAGGAACAGAAGCAGGGGGATGCAGCTTTCCAATTGAACAAGGATTTGGCTTGGAGTAGGATGGTATGCAGGAGGTGACAAGAATTGGCAGGGCTCTCTAGCTGTGTGTCTGTATGTAGACACTGACCACAGATGACATTCGAGCACTAGAAACGTGGCTGGTCCACATAGAGTTTCCATAAGCACATAATATACACCAGGTTTCAAAAACTTAATATAAAAAAAAAGAATGACATCTATCTCGCTTTCTTTTCTTTTCTTTTCTCTCTCCTCCCCTCCCCTCCCCCCTTCTTTTTCTTCTTTTTTTGAGATTGAGTCTCGCTCTGTCACCCAGGCTGGAGTGCAGTGGCGTGATCTTGGCTCACTGCAATCTCCACCTCCCAGGTTCAAGTGATTCTCCTGTCTTGGCCTCCCAAGTAGCTGGGATTACAGGCTGCGTCACCATGCCTGGCTAATTTTTGTATATTTAGTGGAGATGGAGTTTCATTATGTTGTCCATGCTGGTCTCAAACTTCTGACCTCAGGTGATCCACCTGCCTCGGCCTCCCAAAGTGCTGGGATTACAGGCATGAGCCACCATGCCCACCATATCTTGCTATTTTCTACATGGATTGCATGTTAAAATGGTAATGTTGTGACTATTAAATAGAATACTCAATAGTCAGAATAGTTAAATAGAATATATGATTAAAGTTAATTTTATCTATTTCTTTTTTCTTTAAAAATGTGTCTCTTAGAGGATTTGAAATTACACATGCAGCTTGCATTTGTGCCCTGCATTTTATTTCTGTTGGACAGTGCTCTTTGGGACATGCTTTGAAGGAGGAATCGACAGGATTTGACAGATTACAGAGGAGAGGCTTCACGGCTGACTCCAAGACTTCAGGGCTGAGCACCTGGAAGAATGGGATTAATATTAGCCAAGATGAGGAAGGCTGTAGGTTTGGCAGGTGTGTGGGTAGGTTAGGAGTTTTGAATATGTTGGAGGTGTTTATGAAACTTTGAAGTGGAGATGGAAAATAGGCAGTTGGATGTGTAAGTCCAGGGTTCAGGGGGGAGTTCAGGCTGGAGATGAAGGTGTGGGAGTCTTAGCAGAGGTTGTATTCAAATATTCAATCCATGAGACTCAATGAAATCACTTCTCTTCCAGATGATTTACAGCTTGCAGAATCGTTTTCCCTATCTTTGCAGGTTTATGTCTTTGTTTTGTTTCATCTATTTTTCAGTTATTCACTGTTTTAGTGAGTTTTGAGTAGGAGCCAGATTGGATGCATGTGTTCAGTTCACCATCGAACACTGTATTAACTACTTTAAACTCATGTGGTTGTCTGGTTATTTTTCTGATCTTTTATTCTGGATAGAAGAAGATGCCTATGAAGTTGTAGTAATCAGTAAACCTTTCCACATCAGCCTTTTTGGAAAAATAATGTCTTCTGCATTCCCCATAGGCCAGAAGGCTGCTCGATCTTGCCACAGTGAAGGCGAATGGATTGGCTGCCTTTCTTCTACAGCATGTTCAAGAATTACCAGTCCCATTGGCCCTACCTTTGGAAGGTAGGTATATGTTCTCAGTTAATCAGAAAGAGAAGGCAAGTCAGTGCAGATCCAGAGTTAGGAGCAGAACACAGCTCAGTTAGCATCCCATATGCTGGCAGTGCAGCTTCCCTATGACTCAGTTTCCTCATTTTAAGGATAGCACCACCGCCTATCTCATTGGGCTTTTAGGAGGATTAAAAGGACAAAAGTGTATAATGTAGCTATTAGCTTTCATTATCTCCCACACAATGTAATGGTAACTGGAGCTACCATATATTGAGGGCTAACTAAAGGTGCTACTTACTATCCAAACTCTCATTATCTGTACCAAAATGATATGGACATATGTTTGGAGTTAGGGCTGGTATCTCTTGATCTCTGAAATTTAGCAGCTCACAATTGGAAACTCAAGAACCAAGTGGATCTAGAGACTGTGGTATCCCTCAGTGCCCAGGGTCACCACCAAAACTCAGGAACAGGTGGGGCATGGACAGCACCATTTAACCATGCCAGGTATCCTGCCAGGTGCCTTATGGATTGTGTCTACCCTTTGCAACAACCCTGAGAAGTAGTTGGTGTTTTTTCCACCATATAGATGTGTGAAAACTGGGCAGGGAGGTTAAGTCACAAGGGGCACCTCAAGTTGACATTTTGCAGCGTGGGCCCCACTGAGTGTGCTGCCCTGGCCTTCGTGCAGCAGCACCTCCAGTGGCCTGTGGCCCTGCAGCTGGACTACAACTCTGTGGGTGACATTGGCATGGAGCAGCTGCTGCCTTGCCTTGGTGTCTGCAAGACTCTGTCGTGAGCATTGCTGGGCATTGCTGTTCGGGCATGGGGGAGCACCATCAAGGTTAATCATGGGAGCCCCAAGCTGGGATCCAGAAATCTGGGCCCAGCTTTACCTCTTTCACCCTTCGTTGCAACCCTTCCCAGATCCCTTCCCTTCTGGGTCTTAATTTCAATATGTGACAATGACAGCCATACTTTACTGACTTGCTGGGTCTGGTGCTACGCTTTCCAGAATGACCTCATCTAACCTCTACAACCACCTTGGGCTGTAGGCAGGAATGTTGTTATCTCCATCATTCTTGACTTGAAGCTCAGAGAAGTGAAGTAACTAGTCCAGAGTCACATAGGAAATGGCTGAGCTGGGTTTCACAAATCACATCTTTCTGATTACAGGTTTCCTGTCCCTCCACCAGTCTGTGGATACACTTCAGGGGCTCCCTGAAAACTTTGAGGTCACATGCAGAAAGTTTTGTGTACTATGTGTCGGTATCAGGAACAACACCAAATCAGAGGTGATCTGTGCCCCATCAGAGACTTTGACATTCCAGCCAGATGGGAATTTCAGGACCCAAGAGATGGAAAGGGGCTGCAGGGTTTCAACCACTCTTGGACTCCTTAGGTAGCACAGTGTCCAAGCAGGATTTCAGCACTACCTGTATTGCTTAGAGCCCCAGCCAAAGATGTGAGGGTTTGCCCTTTGGAGAATCTGTGCTCCTGAACTCAGGGGTCTCTTTCTACATCTTAGGCCTGGGGATCAGCATCCCACAGATTCCCCAACATCCTTCCAGCCTTGAAAAGGGAGGCCTTGCTTCTATGTAGAACCTATGAGAAAGCAGAAATTCTAGATCGAAATTAAGATCTATTCCCAGCTTCCTGTGGCTTTAGGCTACCCCTGGATGACCTCAATTGACCCTAAGCAAGGGACAAACCTCTTCTTGAGAGTATTAGGATGGTATACATCTTCTCTGAGGCAAAGCAACGAGATTTATTTTTCTCCATGGACCAAACACATGGATATCCACTAGAAACTGTGCAGTGACTTTTGTTAACCCTGACATAGGGATGATGGTCATAAGGTTATGGTATAATAACAACATAATACATAACATATATAGCAAATATATATATATGTATTCTATGCAGTGAATATAAGTACGATTATGCCCATCATGGTCTTGGAGGAAACAGATGACATACTTCAAATGGGTGATTTGGGGACAGTTTAATAAAGAGATTGTTTACAAGCCATGGGCAGGCGTTAGGAAGAGCAAGAGGGTTGGTGCAGGGGCCTGGGATTAGTAACAGCTGGGGGAGGGTAGACCTGAAGGAGCAGCGGGAGGGAGACTAATTAGCTGTGGGGAAGGTATGGAGAGGACTGCCTGAGATTCTGCAACATGGAAGAATGCAGCTGGCCCCTAACTCCCTTCCCCGATCCTTGCTTCTGGCCAGTGTCTTCCACTGGCTGGACCCATTAGGGAGGCCAAGCGGGCTGCTTGCTGGAGTAGTCCTCAGACATCAGCCTCCCATGAGCCAGAGATGGGTGGAGAAGCGAGAGAGTGGATGTGGCCAGGCAAGTGGAAGACAGCCAGCACCAAACTCTATTTCCCTAGGAGGGAGGATCATGACACTTGAGTGGGAATTTGGAAACCTATTCGTTGGAGCAATTTTCCTGATAGAAATAAGAATGTGTTTTCCTGGGTAGTAGACTCATAGTTTTTACCCCAAGACGCCAGGCACTCCTGGCCTGTGTGATCCTCACAGGCCAGTGCATCCCTGGAATTCTGGAATGGATCTTCCATTCTTGGTTAGGGATGTCCCTTCCCAGGATGTACAGAAGGGCTCTGGGAAACCTGTGGGTCTGTCTCTATTTTCAGAGAAAGGTGAGGATGGCCTGGTTCTAGCTCATGGTGTTCAGACTGCGGTGTGTAAAGGCACTTGTGGAAATGCAGATTCCTGCGCCTGCCCCTAGTGATTCCCATTCAGTAGGTTTAAGGTGGGGCCCAGGGCATCTATATTTTTAACAAACAACCCTGGTGATTCTGATACAAGTGGTCTCACCCTGGGAGAACTACTGGTTAGCAGCAACCAGCTTGGTTTTCCATTAGCAATTACTGTCCTTGAGCAAGTTCTGCTCTTCACCCCACACACACTAAAATTGCCAAGACTGTAGGGAAGGGGAAGCAACCATGAGGTTGTGAGTGCACTGTGTGTGTGTGTGTGTGTGTGTGTGTGTGAGAGAGAGAGAGAGATAGGAAGGAGGAAGGAGGAGGGCTCTCCCACGGTGCCAACCTGTCTCTCTCCCACTTGAAGTGTTTCCATGCCAACCGAGATCCTCAGCCTCTAGGAAACCCTATATACACAGTGCCCCTGCATAGGTTTCTTTAGACTCTGGCTCTCTCTGACTCCAGAGTGATGGGTTTCAAAGTTTTTGGCTGTGACCCACAATGATTGAGAGAGAGACAGAGAGAGAGAGAGAGAGAGAGAGAGAGAGAGAGAGAGTGAGAGTGCATCCACCACCATGTAAACGTGAAACCAAAGCTTCATGAAATGACTTTGCTCTGTGAACTCTGATGCACAGTGCTCTCTTCTGTTCTGTTCAGGAACAGAAATGCTGCTCAGGACCTCAAAGTGGTTTGCATGTCCCACAACCTGCAGTTTAAAAAAATCACTGCTCTAGAGAAGTGGCCATAAGAGGCCCTAAGGGAGAAGCTGCACCATGTCAGGGTTAGGAGTGGGGTTTGGAGCCAAGCTGCCTGGGCTCAAAGCCTTATGTGCTGTGCATCCTTGGCAAATCACTTCACTTGTTTGTGCCTCAGTTTCTTTCTCACGAATGCACAAAATCATGGTTCCCACTTCACTGGCTTGTCGTGAGGATTAAATAGTGTTATTATCGGTCAGTGCTAAGCATAGGGACCAGGGCTAGCGATCACGATTCTAGGTGATTTTTACCATGTACCAGGTGCTCACAAGGCTTTACATACACAGCCTGGTGAGGCTGATAATACTATCATAGATGAAGACACCAACAGATTACTAGTAAGTGGCTGATCAGGATCACAATATCCAGCTGAGGCACTCCAGAGCCTGAGCTGTTAATCATTCAGTCAGGGCCTCCCAGGTTTGCCTGAAGACAAAGAATCATGTGCACAGTTGTTAAAATATACAGATCTCTGGGCCCCACCCCACACATACTGGATCACCAGCTCCAAGGTACAGGCCTGAGAATCTGTATTTTAGGGAAGCTTTCAGATGAACTTGTGATCAGGTGAGTTTTGGGAATGGTGCCCCAAGAGGAGTGGCAGGCCAGGCTTGCTGTGCAGGGACTGGCCTGTGGGAATGGTATCACTGGGGTTAGGGACTGGGCACTGGCCACAGCCTGCTTGCCTGTTTCCAAAATTTGTGGCCAGTCTCATCCAGCTGGTCTACTGTCTGCTGGCCTAGGTGATGGTAAATTTCTGCAGGGATAGCCTGTCTAGTTCAGGCTGTACCTTTCCCATATATCCGTTCCTTTCCACCATCGTCCCCTTTGTGAGGCTGCTGTGATTACCATGTTCCTTTGCAGAGATGGAAACATTGCTTCAAATTAGCTCTGTGATTTCCTTAGGATTCCAGGGTTTTTAGTGGTGGATCTGGGCCCTCGTCCTGGACCATCTCTGTCATAGAGCAACACACGTCATCTCCCCATCTCGAAATTTAGCTTCATCACATCAGCAGAGTTCCTTTTGCCATGTAAGGTAACATATTCACAGGTTCTGAGGATCAGGACATGGACATCTTAGGGGGTCTATTGTTGTGTCTACTATATCCATTAATAATCATGATAATAAACACTGTGTTTTGGGAGTTTGCCATATCAGATATTCTTCTAAACTCTATTTTATCTCACTGCCTCTTAAACAATCCTTCCAGGTATATATTGTTCCCATTTTTACAGATGAGAGAACTGAGGCCTGGAAAGGCTAAATGGCTTGCTCAAGTGAATGGTGGACCCAGGTATTCACTCAGGTGTGTCTGACTTCAGACACTGGGCTTCTGAGCCCTTAAGTCTATTGTTTCTCTTTAGAGAAAGACAACTGAGGCTGAGTGGTGAAGGGATTTATCTAAAGCCACCGGCCACTATGGCAGGACAGATAGCAGAATACAGGTCTTCTGATCCCAGCCGAGAGCCTCTTCCCATCATCTACAACTCCTCCCGGTGTCAGTAATGGTAAAGGCAGTCACTGATGTCTTTTACTTTGTTTTGGGCACTGTGCTGAGTGTTTGACATACGTTATCTTAGTTGATCTGTGTAAAAACTGTAGGGTCGTGACCAACATTTCTCCCACCTTACAGAGGTGGAAACTGAGGGTTAGGACGTTTCCTTACTGTCCTTAAAGTCCACAGCTTATGAATGGAGGAGCCAGGATGGGCGCCTGCTGGCTCACCTATCCCTTCAGTTATGTCACCTTCCCCTGCAGCAGCCCACTGTCTAGTTAGGTCCTATCTTCACCATGGTGCCACCTTCATCTGCCTCTTCTTCTGCCTTCCAGCTGCCACATGCAAGAAGTACATGGCCAAGCTGAGGACCACGGTGTCTGCTCAGTCTCGCTTCCTCAGTACCTATGACGGGGCAGAGACACTCTGCCTGGAGGACATATACACAGAGAATGTCCTGGAGGTCTGGGCGGATGCGGGCATGGCTGGACCCCCGCAGAAGAGCCCGGCCACTCTGGGGCTGGAGGAGCTCTTGAGCACCCCTGGCCACCTCAGTGACGATGCGGACACTGTGCTGGTGGTGGGCGAGGCGGGCAGCGGCAAGAGCACACTACTGCAGCGGCTGCACTTCCTGTGGGCTGCAGGGCGAGACTTCCAGGAATTTCTCTTTGTCTTCCCATTCAGCTGCCGGCAGCTGCAGTGCGTGGCCAAACCACTCTCTGTGCGGATGCTACTCTTTGAGCACTGCTGTTGGCCTGACGTTGATCAACAGGACATCTTTCAGTTTCTCCTTGACCACCCTGACCGTGTCCTGCTAACCTTTGATGGCTTTGACGAGTTCAAGTTCAGGTTCTCAGATCGTGAACGTCACTGCTCCCCGACGGACCCCACCTCTGTCCAGACCCTGCTCTTCAACCTTCTGCAGGGCAACCTGCTGAAGAATGCCCGCAAGGTGGTGACCAGCCGTCCTGCTGCTGTGTCGGCATTCCTCCGGAAGTACATCCGCACCGAGTTCATCCTCAAGGGCTTCTCCGAAGAGGGCATTGAGCTGTACTTGAGGAAGCGCCATCGTGAGCCTGGAGTGGCGGACCGCCTCATCCGCCTGCTCCAAGCGACCTCAGCCCTGCATGGTTTGTGCCACCTTCCCGTGTTCTCATGGATGGTGTCCAAATGTCACCAGGAACTGTTGCTGCAGGAGGGGGGGTCCCCGAAGACCACTACAGATATGTACCTGCTGATCCTGCAGCATTTTCTGCTACATGCCGTCCCCCCAGACTCAGCCTGCCACATTCTGGGACCCAGTCTCCTTCTGGGCCGCCTCCCCACCCTCCTGCGCCTCGGCAGACTTGCTCTCTGGGGCTTGGGCATGTGCTGCTATGTGTTTTCAGCCCAGCAGCTCCAGGCGGCACAGATCAGCCCTGATGACATTTCTCTCGGCTTCCTGGTGCGTGCCAAAGGTGTCATGCCAGAGAGTATGGCGCCCTTGGAATTCCTGCACATCACTTTCCAGTGCTTCTTTGCTGCGTTCTACCTGACACTCAGTGCTGACGTGCCGCCAGCCTTGCTCAGACACCTCTTCAATTGTGGCAGGCCAGGCAACTCGCCAATGGCCAGGTTCCTGCCCATGTTGTGCATACAGGGCTCGCGGGGGAAGGACGGCAGCCTGGCAGCTTTGCTGCAGAAGACTGAGCCGCACAACCTTCAGATCACGGCAGCCTTCCTGGCGGGGCTGTTGTCCTGGGAGCACTGGGGCCTGCTGGCCGAGTGCCAGGCATCCAAGAAGGCCCTGCTCCAGCGCCAGGCCTGTGCCCGCTGGTGTCTGGCCCGCAGCCTCCGCAAGCACTTCCACTCCATCCCGCCAGCCGCGCCGGGTGAGGCCAAGAGCATGCACGCCATGCCCAGGTTCATCTGGCTCCTCCGGAGCCTGTACGAGATGCAGGATGAGCGGCTGGCACGGAAGGCTGTACGTGGCCTGAATGTCGGGCACCTCAAGTTGACATTTTGCAGCATGGGCCCCACTGAGTGTGCTGCTCTAGCCTTTGTGCTGCGGCACCTCCGGCGGCCTGTGGCCCTGCAGCTGGACTACAACTCTGTGGGTGACATTGGCGTGGAGCAGCTGCTGCCTTGCCTTGGTGTCTGCAAGGCTCTGTAGTGAGTGTTGCTGGGCATTGCTGTTCGGGCATGGGGGAGCACCGTCAAGGTTAATCATGGGAGCCCCGAACTGGGATCCAGAAATCCGGGCCCAGCTTCACCTCTTTCACCCTTCTTTGCAACCCTTCCCAGATTCCTTCCCTTCTGGGTCTTAATTTCAATATGTGACAATGACAGACATACTTTACTGACTGGCCTATGTGCTGAGTCTGGTGCTACGCTTTCCAGAATGACCTCATCTAACCTCTACAACCACCTTGGGCTGTAGGCAGGAATGTTGTTATCTCCATCATTCTTGACTTGAAGCTCAGAGAAGTGAAGTAACTAGTCCAGAGTCACATAGGAAATGGCTGAGCTGGGTTTCACAAATCACATCTTTCTGA